>OY747131.1:74175289-74483227 GCA_963556465.1 Berberis vulgaris | reverse complement strand
ATCTGAGAACGAGCCCTACCTCTCAGTTGTACAACCCTGTAGATGACCACTCGTTCACTTTGCGTCTCTTGCAGCACCACCTCCAACAACACCACCTGCACCCGATTATGGGTACACCCATTTTGCACAAAAAGCAAACGAGTCAGCACTAGCTGGAATGAGTAGAACCAATACATCTATCTCAATTAAAATGCATACAATCAACGAAGACAGATCATTAGGAGAAACATAAATTGGCAGTGCACCCAATCATGATGTAACTATGCACATGAGATGCAACATGAGTTCAAAACCACATATTTCCCACAATCGCATCTCTATCATGTCGAACATGTCTCATCCTGGCATGCTTTTATACACCGCCGATACCACTCCTGGCATATATGTTCCCAAGCGGGGTGTCGCCTCTGGGACATACATATCGTCACTGAAGACCAGTCGTGCGGCCCCATCAAAAAGTATAGTGCGTCGGGGAACTATCAACCAGAGAAAAATAAACCCCATTCTCTAGGCCACGAATGCTACTCCATTTCGCATCGTACCTAGTATCGAACAGATGATATGCCCCAAACACGGTGAACCTCCCCGACAACCTCGCAAACTCTAATTTCAGAAATTATTTGCCAAAACCCCTACCCACCTCTGCATGTGGGGGTTACTGCCTCCGTACATCGGCACAAACCCCACCGGGGAGGGATTGGAGCTGAGCTGCTCGAGCAGCCGGTGACAGCTCCGATCAAGCTTTGTCCCCTTTTACGAACCTGTTTTTGGCATGGAAATTAGATGAGAAAGAGATAGGAAATAGCGAAAGGGGAAAGGAAAAGGATTGGCAACGTTAGGGCCAGTGGGAGCTGCTACAAAGCTCGGTCAACGATCGAGCTTGTCGCCAGAGAAGAAGAAAAGACACAGGAAGGGGGGGAAATCAGGGAAGAAAATAGAAGAATGAAGAAAAGGGGAGCCCCCTTCTCTTAAAGGTTGGGTGGCTATTCACCCCAGTGAAAATCTGAGGACACCCTTCCCCAAAACAATTTTTTTTTTTTGAAAACAAATCTAATTGAAGATTAATTAGAGGGAAATGATGTGGGTGTTACACATCAACTATTAACTCCAAATCAGGAGTTAGATTTGGAGTTAGTAGTTGATTTCAGAGCACTTGGATGAGTTCAATAAGTCATTATTACCATTTCACACCCAGAGGTTTCTGGGGTTAGGGTTTCTTCATGGTTCGATCCATTTTTTGTGGTGGTTTACATTATTATTAAGCCTGGATGATTTCATTGGGATCTCAGACAAGGTTCTCTCAATCCCGTCACATGGAAAAGTCCTGAAGAATGAGGGAGTTGATGATTCAAACCCTAGAATGCAGGCAGCAACTGCAGCAGCAGGTAGTAGTCTTTATCTGGAAATCTTAACAGGTATTGAAGAGTTGTACAAAACACATGGACAGGGGTTGTTACAGATGCTTAAGATTTGCATGCAGATTGAGAACAAGCAGGTCGGAGTATTGTTGTGGATAACATAACAGATCCGACTATGATTGAGAACTATAGTAAGGAGCTGCAAGTAGATCGAAAACAAGTAGTTAAGGAATTTTTCATGGCAAACACAGTAGATCTGACTGTCGTAAATAACAACTTGTTAAGGATGGTCGCACGGGATCTACAACTGCACCTGCACATAGAATGGATTAGGCAGCAACACTAAATAGTGCAAGAATACAGGGATAACAATATAGGGAAAAAGTGGTTCAAGTTAAAACATCTGAGTTTGCAGCAAAGATAACTGAATGTGAGCAGTTGGTAATTGGTGGTTTGTGGGAAAGCGCCTAGATTAATTATGGCTATGTCAAAGACTTTTTAATCAGGGCATAGGGAACAAAAAATTTTAGATAAGATCCATGGGGACAAAACTTTTGTGTTCAAGTTTCATGCAAAATCAGATAAGTGTAAGGTGTTGGAGATGGGTCAATGCGCATAGCGAATCGTTTGTTCATTATCAGACTGTAACGACCCTACTTTCACACATAATAATTTTTTTTAATTATTTATTTATTTATTTTATTTAGTTTTGACTTTATTAAATTTGAGGTGACGTCAAGTAATAAAAGGGGTGTCACTAACCTTGAGCAAAACCCTAACAGGTAAGGGTTTTGTCTTTATTGGGATAAAATAGGGGTTTGGAGTCTTCTTTTTCTCTCGCCACTTAAACAAAAAAAAAAAAAAAAAAAAAAAAGCAAGAAGGGAGAAAGAAAGAGGGAGAAAAGCAAAAGGAAAACTGTGAGTCTGTTTGTTTCTTTAACCTTTTTATTATCAGTTGTTGTTTCTTTTGTCCTTTTGATTTGTTTGCAATGATTGGATACGGGGTCTGTGACTCTTTTTCTCTATTTTGTTTCTATTCATCCTCATGTCAACTTTGTAGACACACTATTCCTGCAAATGTCAGATTCCTATGGTGATAGAAATTTGAGTGATAGAAATTCTACGGTGTTATGTGCAATTAGAGTGATAGAAATTAAAGTGATATTGATATTGATAGAGTGATATTGATAGGGTGATAGAAATTCTACCAAAGTGGTATTGATAGAGTCAAATCCGATGTTGTTAGGTGCAAATAGAATTAGTAAAATTCCTACAATGAGGTATTTGCAAATGTCAAATCCAATGGTCCCACTGAGTCCCACTTATGGTGGTATTTGCATTAGATTTCATGCAATAGAGTTCCTGCAGAATTAATCCCTAGGTCCCACTTATGGTGGTATTTGAAATATGCAATTAGATTTCATGCCATAGAGTTGAATTAATCCATGGATCCCACTTATAGTGGTATTTGCATTAGATTTCATGCAATAAAGTTCCTGCAGAATTAATCACTGGGTCCCACTTATGGTGGTATTTGCATTAGATTTCATGCAATAGAGTTCCTGCAGATTTAATCCCTAGGTCCCACTTATGGTGGTATTTGAAATATGCAATTAAATTTCATGCCATAGAGTTGAATTAATCCCTAGGTCCTACTTATTGGTGGTATTTGCAATTAGATTTCATGCCATTCGAGTTGTTGCAGAATTAATGTTATTTGCAATGGTTTATAAAAAATAAAAATAAATCAGCTTGTGACTCATAGAGTCAAAAGGTTTGGGTCCAACGGCATAATTGCATGTATGTAGTTGCAATGGTGTCATTTTAATTTACAATTGTGTTATTTTGATTTGCAATAGATTTAATTGCGATGGTGTTATTCTGCATGTATAGATATTTTGATTTGAACTTATTTGGAGATTGGTATTATTATGCATATTGACTTGGTTATGCATTATGAAGGATTTGGATATTTGAATCAAGGAGTGACTTGATTGCCATGTTGTTATAAAGCATGATTAATGAATATACTATGTTTTCCCCAAAAATGTGGATGGATACGATTGTGAATCGACTTATTGACAAAAATGTCATTTTGGAGAAATTCTGAATTATCAAAAATAAATGATATTGGTAAACCTTGATTCTGAAAATATAAACCACCTGGAATTGTATCACTTAGAACTACCACACCTCTTTTGTTTATTATTTCCCCTCTCCTACTAGAGAAACTAAATGACCAGTGGGTCGTCTTGCGGAGTTGGGGCACCCATATCTTACTAGAGAAACTAAAATAACCTTCGGGTTAATCTTGCGGAAATGAGGTGAATTGTTATGCCTAAAATAGGCTTTGATATTTATCCGTAAAAAATGTGACGTGAGTTTATGCGCATTGATAGCCCAAGGGTGGCTTTTGGTACTCATATAGTTAGGAGTATCCGCGATGCATGCCTGTATGTGATGTCCCCACTTGGGCATGGATGACGGAGTAGTCCTCCTTTATATGAGAGAGGCATGCGGGCATGTATGTTCGGCACGGAGGTGGTGCGAATGTGGTATCGTCTAAGTGATCATTCCGTTAAAAAGATGAATCAAATTCAAATAAAAATGAATAAACTACGTGTATTTTGTTTCTAATTTTTTTATGCAGGATGGCAAGTCCACTAATATTTCTGCAGGTTAAACTTGCCATAGTCAACTTCCATCTAGTAAGTACAAGTAAGTGCATATTTACTTATTAGAATTAAGATATGAATGCCTCGTGGAGGAACTACCTGTGTATTTTGATTTCTTTATCGTACTATTTTTTTTCGGTCATATCCTGTAATTTCCTTTATTGATTTTGGGAAATAAAGAGATTTCACACCAGCTTTATTGCTGCCCCAAGTGGGCTTTGGCTTCTTGGGTACATTCCTTCGGGAATGTAGCCGACTAGCTTATTTTTTTCAGGATATAGTAGTCTCGAGCTTGGAGCATTTCGTACCATACGTGACGAGCATTGCTGGGAGTTGTGCGTGTTCGAAAGATTAGATCATTTTTATTTCTAGGTGTCAGTTTAATTCTTGTAATTTGAACTCGGAGTTATTTATTATTTTCTGGGAGGGATACATTCGTAAATTGTTGAACTTGTTAGCATTGGATCTACGAGTTTTAAAATTTTCTTTCTTTTGACGGACTTTCAGTTGTTTTATTTTCCCTTTATTTGGTAAATTGTGCAATTGATTATTTCTCGTAGATGCCAACTGTTATTTTTCGTGAATGACAATTCATGTCCCGACTTTTGGGGAAAACGGATAATCCTACGTGGATTTTGGAATTTTCGTTTTTCTCGAAAATCGGGGCGTGACAGTTTGGTATCAGAGCACAGTTTACCCTAGGCTAGGGAGAGTTGAGGGGATCCTCGGAATGTGGTTATGGGTAAGCTGTAGAGTGTTTTGTGGATCTTATGGAGTGTCTAATCATTTCCATTTTTATTGAAGGATATGGCCGGAAGAAATACTCGTCAGAATCCAAATGGGAACGGGTGTGGAAGCAGTGAGAACGTCGTCCCAAATGAGGGTGGCAATGAAAATGGAAATGGCCATGGTGATAATACTATTCAGTTGAGTCAGGCTATGATGATGCAGTTGCTACAAGGATTGCAACATAATAGCAATCAGGGTGACCATTTTGCTAGAAGGTTAAGGAGTTTCGGACATTGGGTGGTAAGAGGTTTACCGGAGAAAATCCGAGAGATGCAGATGTCTGGGTTCAAAGCTGTGAGACCGTTTTCAGGAGGATGCAACTTACTGAAGTACAAAAACAAGAGTTAGCTGCACATCACTTGGATGGTGCTGCTAGTTAATGGTGGGAGGCTGTACTACCCTCCGTTGATGTTGCGGTTATGACATGGGATGACTTTAAGGATAGGTTTGAGAATATATTTGTGCCTAATGCAGTTAAGGCGCAATGGGCTGCGGAGTTTAATATGTTGAAGCAGACTGGGAATATGACTGTGGAGCAGTATGTCACAAAGTTTAACGAGTTGTCACGTTATGCTCCGTATTTGGTAGACACCCCAGAAAAGAAAAATGCCAAGTTTATTGGGGGTTTGCATCACTACCTGTCGAGGGCTCTTCTCACCGCTGACAGGGAGAGTTTTGACAGAGTTTTGGATTTAGCATTGAAGTACGGGGAACAGAACAAGATGTATCATGAGAGTAGAAAGAAAGGCAAGCAGAAGTTGGGCGAGGTGTCAGGAAACACTCGTCATCAGGGTGCGTCGCGTGATTTTCGTGGTGATCGTAGCCGTTTCCGTCCTTATGATCAAGGGCAAAGGGGTCGACAATTTCAGAACCAGAAACCTCAAGGCGGGTTCCAGAACCAACAGCAGGGAGGAAACCAGTTTCACCGTCAGGGTGGAAATCAGTTCCAAAGGCAGGGGTATGATAATTTCCAGAAACATGATGGTAATCAGCATCAAAGGCAGAATGGAAACCAATTCCATCGTCAGGGTAACCAGAGACAAGGTTATCAGGGTCAGTGGAATCAGACTACCCAAACAGCATCGGGGGGACGCACACTGATCTGCTTTACTTGTGGGCAACCAGGTCATCGAATGCAAGATTGCCCTAATGGTAAGAACGCGCCCCATAATAGGCAAGGTCAACCCACCCAAGGGCAGATATTTGCTACCTTACCAGATCAGGAAAACGTTCAAGGTACTTTTGATTTTCCTATCTCTAATATGAAGGTGTTATTTGATACTGGTGCATCATACTCTTTCATATCTCGACGTTTGGTTAATTGAATAATGTTGAAAGTTTTGCCACTTGATATACCATTATGTGTTACCACCCCTTTAGGAGGCTCAGTGACACTAAATAAACTATGTAGAAATTTTAAGATTTCCTTCCTCGACAAAGTATTCCTTGTCGACTTGATTGTGCTTGACTTTGAGGGTTTTGATGTGATTTTGGGAATGGATTGGTTGCGTAAGAACCTAGTCACGCTAGATTGTGCAAAGAAGATAGTTTCCATTCATGCACCAGGCATGCCCCCTGTTTCTCACACTTGTGGAAATTGTGAAGAGTCAGTAATGTCTAGTTTTTTGTACTTGGTGGGGACGTTCGAGAGAGAGATTCGAGATGTAGAAGTGGTAAGGGATTATGAGGATGTCTTTCAGGAAATTCCCGGCTTGCCACCTAGGCGATAAGTTGAGTTTCGAATCGATTTAATACCTGGAACCACTCCTATCTCTAAGGCAGCGTACCGGATGGCACCGAAGGAGTTGAACGAGATGAAAGTCCAGTTGGACGAGATGTTGCAAAAAGGGTAATTTTTCTTGGTGTTTTGTTTGATTTGGCCATACTTATTGACATGTTTGTTCATGTTAATGTATATATGTGTAATCCTTTTGAGGTGTGTATGAACCAGGTTCATACGTTCAAGTAATTCTCCGTGGGGAGCACCCACAATTTTCGTTTCGAAGAAGGATGGTACCTTGAGGATGTGTATTGACTATAGGGAGCTGAACAAAAAGACTATAAAAAAACAAGTACCCATTGCCTCAAATTGATGATCTTCTTGATCAGTTGAGGGGAGCGGTGGTGTTTTCTCAATTTGACCTAAGAACTGGATATCATCAGATGGGTATAGAAGAAGATAGTATTCCTCTCACGGCTTTTCGTACGAGATATGGGTTGTGTGAGTTTCCAGTCATGCCTTTTGGTTTGACAAATGCCCCGGCCTTTTTCATGGATCTGATGAATCGGATCTTTCAACCATACTTGGACAAATTCGTCATTATCTTTATCGATGACATTTTGGTTTACTCTCGTAGTGAAGCAGAGCATAGAGAACATCTCATAACAGTGTTGCAGACCTTGAGAGATCAGAAATTATATGCGAAATTTAGCAAGTGCCATTTTTAGGAAAAAGAAGTAAAATTCTTAGGGCATGTTGTTTCAAGTCAGGGTATAGTAGTTGATCCTGATAAGGTGAAAGCAGTGAAAGATTGGAAACAACCTACTAATGCAACGGAGGTGAGAAGCTTCTTGGGGTTGGCTGGGTACTATAGACGATTTATAGAGAAGTTTTCTCTTATTACTGCCCCATTGACTAAGTTGACCTGCAAGAATATCCAGTTTATTTGGACCAATGAGTGTGAAAAGGCTTTTCAGGAGTTGAAACACCGATTAACCACTGCGCCCATCCTGACTATTCCAGTGCAAGGTGGGAAGTTGGTGGTCTTCACTGATGCTAGTGGCACATGTCTGGGTTGTGTACTGATGCAGAATCAAAAAGTTGTGTCGTACGCCTCACGACAATTGAAGCCTCATGAGAGGCGATATCCTACCCATGACTTGGAATTAGCGGCAGTTGTGTTTGTTTTGAAGATGTGGCGACACTACCTTTATGGGGAGCATTTTGAGTTGTTCACAGATCACAAGAGTCTCAAGTATTTGTTTTCGCAGAAGGAGTTGAATATGAGACAACAAAGGTGGGTGGAGTTCATTAGTAGTTATGATTTTGAGATCCTTTACCACCCAGGTAACGGGAATGTAGTAGCCGATGCTCTCAGTCGGCAACACACTATTATGGCTTCACTCATGGTAGAGGAGTGGAAATCTCTTGAGGCTATTTCTTCTTGTGATGTTCATTTTGTCTAGGGAGCAAACACGGCTTATGTTGGTAGTTTATCAGTTCGACCTTCTTTGATCAACAGGGTTTTAGAGGAGCAACATAAGGATTCTCGTTTGATGAGCAAATTGGAAGACTTAGTGCTCGATAATCTAGATGATTGTCCCTCCAAGTGGTCAGTTGAGTCCGATGGTGGTTTGAGATTTCACGGGAGACTTTGTGTGCCTGAGATTGAGGGATTGAAGAAAGAAATTATGGATGAGGCTCATAAGTCACGTTTTACCATTCACCCGGGAGGCACAAAAATGTATCATGACCTGAAGCGCACTTTCTGGTGGGATGGCATGAAGAAGGATGTGGGAGATTATGTATCACGGTGTTTCACTTGTCAACAAGTGAAGGCCGAGCATCAGCGACCCTCAGGTTTAATGCAACCACTAGAGATTCCTGTCTGGAAATGGGAAAATATTTCTATGGACTTCATAGATGGTTTACCGAAGACCCGACGAGGTAACGAGTCAATTTGGGTTATAGTTGACCGTTTGACTAAGTCCGCACACTTTGTTCCGGTTGGTGTGCACCGTACTACCGAACAGCTAGCCAGACAATACATCCGTGAGGTAGTTAGGCTTCACGAAGTACCAGTGTGTCTGACAGAGATCCCTTGTTTGTAGCTGAGTTTTGGGAGAGTTTCCAGCGAGTCATGGGGACGAGACTAGATTTGAGTACAGCTTATCATCCTCACACCGATGGTCAGACGGAGCGGGTGAATCAGGTTCTAGAGGATATGCTTCGGACATGTGTGCTCGATTTTGGAGGTAGTTGGGAGGATTATTTACCTATCATAGAGTTCGCTTATAACAACATTTACCATTCTAGTATTGGTATGGCCCCGTTTGAGGCTTTATATGGAAGGCCTTGTCGATCACCATCCTATTGGAAGGAGGTAGGCGACACAGTCTTGCTGGGGCCAGAGATGGTTAGGGAGACATCGAAAGAGGTGCAGACTGCTCAAAGCCGACAGAAGAGTTATGCCGATCGGAAGCGTAAGGCGATAGAATTTCAAGTTGGGGACCTTGTTTTTCTCAAGGTTTCACCTATGCGCGGTGTATTGAGGTTCGGTAATAAAGGGAAGCTAAGTCCTAGATTCGTGGGACCATTTGAGATCATTGCTCGGGTAGGGAGTTTAGCCTATAGACTCGCCCTGGCCCCGAGCTTATCAGCTGTTCATGATGTGTTTCACATCTCCATGCTGAGGAAGTGTGTGAAGGATCCTGCTGACATCGTCCAACCCACAGAAATTGAGATTAATGACGACTTCACCCAAGTAGTACGACCGATCAAGATTGTGGATCGTGATGTGAAACAACTTAGTAGAAGGATAGTGAATCTGGTGAAAGTCCAGTGGAGTGAAAAAGAGAATGATGTAACTTGGGAGCTAGAGGACACAGTGAAACAGTTGCACCCGGAGCTATTCATCCAGTGAATCTCGGGACGAGATTCCTTTAGAGGTGTGTATAATGTAACGACCCTACTTTAACACATAATAAAAATTTTTAATTAATTATTATTTATTTTATTTAGTTTTCACTTTATTAAATTTGAGGCGACGTCAAGTAATAAGGGGGGGTGTCACTAACCTTGAGCAAAACCCTAACAGGTAAGGGTTTTGTATTTATTGGGATTAAATAGGGGTTTGGAGTCTTCTTTTTCTCTCGCCGCTTAAACAAAAAAAAAGAAAAGAGAAGAAGAGAAAGAGCAAGAAGGGAGAAAGAAAGAGGGAGAAAAGCAAAAGGAAAACTGTGAGTCTCTTTGTTTCTTTAACCTTTTTAATATCAGTTGTGTTTCTTTTGTCCTTTTTGATTTGTTTGCAATGATTGGATACGGGGTCTGTGACTCCTTTTCTCTATTTCGTTTCTATTCATGCTCATGTCAACTTTGTAGACACACTATTCCTGCTCCTGTCAGATTCCTATGGTGATAGAAATTTGAGTGATAGAAATTCTACGGTGTTATGTGCAATTAAAGTGATAGAATTAAAGTGATACTGATAATAGTAGGGTGATAGAAATTCTACCAAAGTGGTATTGATAGAGTCAAATCCGATGCTGTTAGGTGCAAATAGAATTAGTAGAATTCCTACAATGAGGTATTTGCAAATGTCAAATCCAATGGCCCCACTGGGTCCCACTTATGGTGGTATTTGCATTAGATTTCATGCAATAGAGTTCCTGCATAATTAATCCCTAGGTCCCACTTATGGTGGTATTTGAAATATGCAATTAGATTTCATGCCATAGAGTTGAATTAATCCCTGGATCCCACTTATAGCGGTATTTGCATTAGATTTCATGCAATAGAGTTCCTGCAGAATTAATCACTGGGTCCCACTTATGGTGGTATTTGCATTAGATTTCAAGCAATAGAGTTCCTGCAGAATTAATCCCTAGGTCCCACTTATGGTGGTATTTGAAATCTGCAATTAAATTTCATGCCATAGAGTTGAATTAATCCCTGGGTCCCACTTATTGGTGGTATTTGCAATTAGATTTCATGTCATTCGAGTTGTTGCAGAATTAATGTTATTTGCAATGGTTTATAAAAAAAAAAAAAAAAATCAGCTTGTGACTCTCATAGAGTCAAAAGGTTTGGGTCCCACGGCAGAATTGCATGTATGTAGTTGCAATGGTGTCATTTTAATTTAAAATTGTGTTATTTTGATATGCAATAGATTTAATTGCGATGGTGTTATTCTGCATGTATAGATATTTTGATTTGAACTTATTTTGAGATTGATATTATTATGCATATTGACTTGGTTATGCATTATGAAGGATTTGGATATTTGAATCAAGGAGTGACTTGATTGCCATGTTGTTATAGAGCATGATTAATGAATATGCTATGTTTTCCCCAAAAATGTGGGTGGATACGATTGTGAATCGACTTATTGACAAAAATGTCATTTTGGAGAAATTCTGAATTATCAAAAATAAATGATATTGGTAAACCTTGATTTCTGAAAATATAAACCACCTGAAATTGTATCACTTAGAACTACCACACCTTTTTTGTTTATTATTTACCCTCTCCTACTAGAGAAACTAAATGACCAGTGGGTCGTCTTGCAGTGTTGGGGCACCCATTTCTTACTAGAGAAACTAAAATAACCTTCGGGTTAGTCTTGCGGAAATGAGGTGAATTGTTATGCCTAAAATAGGCTTTGATATTTATCCGTAAAAAATGTGACGTGAGTTTATGCGCATTGATAGCCCAAGGGTGGCTTTTGGTACTCATATAGTTAGGAGTATCCGCGATGCATGCCTGTATGTGATGTCCCCACTTGGGCATGGATGACGGAGTAGTCCTCCTTTATATGAGAGAGGCATGCGGGCATGTATGTTCGGCACGGAGGTGGTGCGAATGTGGTATCGTCTAAGTGATCATTCCGTTAAAAAGATGAATCAAATTCAAATAAAAATGAATAAACTACGTGTATTTTGTTTCTAATTTTTTTATGCAGGATGGCAAGTCCACTAATATTTCTGCAGGTTAAACTTGCCATAGTCAACTTCCATCTAGTAAGTACAAGTAAGTGCATATTTACTTATTAGAATTAAGATATGAATGCCTCGTGGAGGAACTACCTGTGTATTTTAATTTCTTTATCGTACTATTTTTTTCGGTCATATCCTGTAATTTCCTTTATTGATTTTGGGAAATAAAGAGATTTCACACCAGCTTTATTGCTGACCCAAGTGGGCTTTGGCTTCTTTGGTACATTCCTTCAGGAATGTAGCCGACTAGCTTATTTTTTTCAGGATATAGTAGTCTCGGGCTTAGAGCATTTCGTACCATACGTGACAAGCATTGCTGGGAGTTGCGCGTGTTCGAAAGATTAGATCATTTTTATTTGTAGGTGTCAGTTTAATTCTTGTAATTTGAACTCGGAGTTATTTATTATTTTCTGGGAGGGATAAATTCGTAAATTGTTGAACTTGTTAGCATTGGCTCTACGACTTTTAAAATTTTCTTTCTTTTGATGGACTTTCAGATCAGTTGTTTTATTTTCCCTCTATTTGGTAAATTGTGCAATTGATTATTTCTCGTAGATGCCAACTGTTATTTTTCGTGAATGACAATTAATGTCCCGACTTTTGGGAAAAACGGATAATCCTACGTGAATTTTGGATTTTCGTTTTTCTAGAAAATCGGGGCTTGAAAGTTCCATGGGCAACTAGATGGAGGAGGATGAAGAAGTGCTGGCATCAGTGCCAATCAAGGTAACACTAAAAAAAGTACATTTGTTCTTATGAAACCCTGGTGGAATCCAAAGAATCCTAAGTGTTGTGGGGAAACCAATAATGCTTGACAAAGCAACGGAAGAATGGATGAGATTATCATTTGCAAGAGTATGTGTAGAGATTGATGTCAATAGTCAGCTCCCAAAAACCTCACCTATCTCCCTTGATGAAGAGAAACTCAAGTTAGTCGAAGTTGAGTATGCATGGATTCCTACTAGATGCAGCACATGCATAGGTTTCGGGCATGCAAAAACCAGTTGCCCAAGGAATAATATTCATAAGCCGAGTACGCAAGTATGGAGAGTTAAAAGAAAGGCAGCAGACCCACCAAGAAAATATGGGAAACAACATGGTATTCACATAATTTATACAAAAAATTACCTTCTAATTTATATTTGTTAGTGTCAAGTATTGTATTTTATTGTAATTATTTCGTTTTCATGTTTTTTTGTAGGATTCAGAGCTTAAATGATGAAATTGCATTAGTGCATCAATTTGCTAGAATAATTGTTTCGGCAGATTCTTTTGATCTATTTTTAAAAATGACAGAGTGCGAAAATGTATAAGTTATCTATGTCGGCTATGAAAACAATAACCTAGGATTAAACAATTCTCGAAAACATTATGGTGGATTCAATGCCTTGTTTCACTTCCCAATTAGCCTTACTAATTCAATTTTCAATTGCTTAATTTTATTTCGTTAATTTAAAATTTTCAATCGTTGTAACCTCTTTTTTAAACTAGCATATTACCCGTGTCATTGGCATTCCACATATGTTTATTTATTTTACTGTTAATTATCATATACTGGACACCTACATCACCATACCCACTACTGCCCTCAATCGTTTCAATAAAAATATCATATTTTAGAATATTATTTTTTTAGAGTCAAACTTGGTTAAAATTTGATCGATTGAATATTCGAAGTCTTTGTTTAAATGTTCAATAAAACGTTCGTCCGTTTATTTAAAAAATATTATACTTAGGCATGAAAATCTTAAAAATATTTGCATGTTTTAAAAATATTATAAGTGTTTATATTAATCATTAGTTTTGTTAGAAAGATTTTCAAGATTGCATTTTTAAAATACTTGCATGTTTTAAATATAAAATAAATATTTTGAAATTTTGGTGTTTATATTTATCATTGATTTTGCTGGAAAGATATTCAAAATTTCATTTTAATGGTACCAAGTTTATCAAAATCTGACAATTATGTAAATAGTTATGATAGTTTTCATTTTGAAATAAAGGAAAACAATATTTTCTTTTTTCGCCACATGTACATTCCACTTAACTTTTTCACAATTTTTTTCATTTTATTTGCCATTCTACATGTTTTATATTTACAAACATGTCATTTAAAGCAGAATGAATCTCAACCCTCAACATCTTCCCTACTTTCAATCCTAACCATCTTTGTCTTCAATTCTCATTTGATGTTTGTCTTGGTCAGCAATGAATAGTAAAACAACTATGTGTATTGTAAGATAGACTAGCATATTACCCGTGCCGTTGGCACTCCATATATGTTTATTTATTTTTACTATTTATTTTTACTGTTAATTATTATACACTGAACACCCACATCACCATACCCAATATTGCCCTCAATCAGTTCCATAAAAATATCATATAATAGAATACTATTATTTTAGAGTCAAACTCGGTTAAAATAAGAATCGATTAAATGTTCAGAGTCTTTGTTTGAATGTTCAATAAAATGTTCGTCCGTTTCTTTGAAAAATATTATATTTAGGCATGAAAATCTTAAAAATACTTGCATGTTTTAAAAATAAAATACATATTTTGAAATTTTAAGTGTTTGTATTGATCATTGGTTTTGTTAGAAAGATCTTAAAAATTACATTTCAATAATATTAAGTTTATCAAAATCCGACAACTATGTAAATAGTTATGATAGTTTTCATTTTGAAAAAAAAAACACAATGCTTTCTCTTTCCGCCACATGTACATTCCACTAACTTTTTCACAAATTTTTTCATTTTATTTACTGTTCTACATGTTTTATATTTACAAACATGTGGAGATTGAATCTCAATCCTCAATATCTTCCAAACTTTCAATCATAGCCATCTTTTATCTCCAGTTCTCATTTGATGTTTGTCCCAGTCAGCGATGAATGGTAAAACACCTATATGAATTGTAAGATAATTTAGTCTAAATATATTTATATTTTCAATTGTATCTTTAATCCGCATGGAGTCGACCCATATTTGTCATTGTATACTAGTTAGATAATCATGCACTTGTGGTATAACAATTAGGCTTACAATAATTAGGCTTATTAATCAGCTTGTTAATTTAAGTTAGTAAAATATGTATCATAACACAAAGTAGACACTCTTTCAAACAACGCACCCCATGTAACACTAGTCCTCTTCATTGACCTTAATAACATTTTTGTACATATTGTTCCAATTTATTATTTTTAATTTCTTGTTAAAATAATATAGGTATCTGCATGTAGTAGCCTCATGTGTGTGCATGTCTGGTGTTTTGCTTTGTTTGATGTGAAATTTTCATATGAGTATAAAATTCGAGAAATTTTTAATCTGAAAATATATTTTAAAATCTCATTTCGTTTGCCATGTCATTTTTAATATTCGCATGACTCTCTTACCTTTCGAATCTCGGGACGAGATTCTTTTAAGGTGTGTATAATGTAACACCCCTAAATTTCATAAAGATAATTTATTTTATTTTGAATTAAATAAAATAGAGTTACATTTAATTGAATTTAAATTTCAAAATTTTAGGGTTTTATTTTTGGAAGTTAAAGGGTGGGTGCCCTCAGAATTGTAGTGGAGGCAAATAGCCACCCACAATATAAATAAATAAATAAATAAATAAATAAAAAACCTTCATTTCCTTCTTCTCTTGTGCAACCGGAAGAGCAAGCCTCGTATCCTTCTTCGGCATCCAAGTTGTTCCGCCCACTTCACAGGGAGATTAAGGATGGCGAGGAGGTCGTGCAGCGTCGTAAGGTTATGGGGCTGGAAGGAAGCGATGGCTTTGGCCGTCGTTGACGATGGCGATTGACGGTGATGTGAGAGAGATTACAAGCGTAAAGAGGGCTGAATCAGGGCGTGTTGCAGGGACGATTCAGGGGTCTGATTCGAAGTTGGTTCAGGGACTGATTGCGAGTAGGAGAGGAGACGATGTGGGATGATTGCGTTGGCTGCGCAATCCTTTGCGATTTGCGATTTTTGGTGAGTTCTTCTTCTTCAACTCTTTGTTTCTTTCTTCTTGTTTGATTTTAAGGGCTCTCTTTCCCTCCACTCACTTTCATCTGCTTTTCTATGCTTCTTTCTACTTACTATTTTAATGTGATCGGATCTCTCTGCTTTATGAGCTTTTGAGTTCTTGATTGAGTAAAGCTTGTCTTTTTGTGGGTTTCTTTCACTTGATTGTTGTGTGGGAGTGACTTTAAGGCTTTTAAGTCATTTGGGTATCTTTTGTTTAGTTCCATTTATTTGTACATGTAGATGTTGAAATATTACATTATTTCTTTGATCCAGCTCATGGTTTAACTTTTGGAGGAATCCGATGGTTGGGGAGTGGTGCTGAAGTTGAGTATCAAAATTGGGCCCTTCGTAGAATCTACAATTGAGTTGTCTTTCCTCATTTCTCAATCTCAAATCAGGACAGTGTTTGTCTATTGAGGGTCCCTTAGTTGCATGACAATGTTGAAAGTCTAGATGTGTTGAAATCAGGACACCAATCGGGGAGAAATTACTGCAGTTAGGATTAAGTTTGCAATGCATTTGTACCTTGACTTCCTTGAAAGCAATAGGATGCCAAGAGTCTAGCCATGAAATGATGAATTGAGAACAATACTTTACTTTTGATTAAGGGTAAATGGGTAATGCACCAGATAATTTATTGTCTATGAAGTGTGACTAGTGCAAAATTTCTTTGATCGGGTGCAATGAGTTCTCTTCATTTTTGTATGGAATGAAACCATTTGAGCATCATTTGTAGGTGCATATTTCCTTGGGTGGTAGAAGCCTATTTCGAGATATGCCTCATGGGAATTCTAGTAATATTTATTTGTGGTAGGTCTTCTATAAAGGTTTCCTCAAATATTTCTAATTGTAAGATGTGAGAAGGCTCATATCCATTTGAATTTTGAAATTCTCTCGTCTTATTTAAGAAGGATGTGCTGCATGGATAAATAGTTAAATGATTGCCCGAGTGTATCTCTTTACATCTTTAATTCATGGATGACATTGTATATGCAACATGTGAGAGAACCTATTGTCAATGTTTTAAAAACGTTTTTCATCCTCAAGGCGATCAAGTTTTTTTATTTTTCAATGTTTTTAAAATGGTTTGGTATTTTAAGAAAGAGGGACTAATGCAAGCATGGGTATAGGTTGAAATGGATTGAAGTGTATGTGTTGGAACAGTGAAAATATATGGACCTACATTGGGGTTCATATATAGCAGGTGGTGTGTTTTTGGTGTAAATTATTTTTATGTTTTTGGTTTGCCCAAATTAGTCAAGTTTGAAGTTACAGTTTTGTTGCTAGTATTATTTTGACATATGACTTTCTGTTGTTTCCTTGGATAATCGTGCATTGAAATCGATTGTTATGCCAAATTAACTTGCTAAGGAGTATCCTTATATTGAATGAGTTTGATCACTGTTGTGTTATAGAAAATTTATTTATGAAAATATTATTATTTTTTTTTTTTTTTAAGGTGAGCTGGGTTTTTAAGGATCCCATAACCTATTAACTGGGCAACCTATAGGTCAACACCCATTAGAAATTAACCATGCCGCATGTGGGATTCGAAGCTAGGACGTGGGGGACAAACCCGCACAGTCCTAACCCACTCAAAAGAATGGTGGATACTGTGGTTGATTTATTTATGGTTGACAAAGTGTCCCCATACAAGAGTTTTGTGTTTTAGTTGTTTCTTTTATGCTCTTTTCCACAACTCCGAAAAAAAAATGCGTTTTGTATACAAACTTGTTTGCATATCAGTGCACCGTTTCATGTGAGTTTGGTAGTACGTGTAGTATCTAGGAAATATTTGCCATGGATCGAAATTCGGGTGAGATGACATGTTCCTCGATGTGGCACCCCACTTGGAACATGTACACTCCGAGTGGTTTCGAAGGCAAGGGAGGCACACTTGGGTGAGGTGTGTTCGGCGCATCGAGATTTATTTTTGTATGTGTATGATTGCCACTACACCAAAAACCCTGTTTAGCTACGGGGAGGTGGCCACGGCTCTAAGCCGTTGGTTAATTTGCCACGGTTTTTAACCGTGGCTACAATGGCCAACGGTCTAAAACCGTGGCTAAAAAATAAAAACCGTTGGCCTTGCCCACGGTTTTAGACCGTTGGCCATTGTAGCCACGGTTTTAGACCGTTGGCCAATATAGCCACGGTTTTTGACCGTAGCTATATTTGCCAACGTTCTAAAACCGTTGCTAAAAACATCAAAACCGTTGAAGAACTCGAGTGGATTTCACGCGGGTGAATGAAATTTCGCGGTCTGGCGAAAAATTTGGCGCTCCTGCCTCCATTTTGGCTCTCCCGCCTCCATTTTCGCTCAGATTATGTGTTTTATGACATAGGTTTAGGGTTTTGTTTATCTCACTCTCAATCATTTCTTCTCCGCCTCCATTTCTTCTCCGTCTCTCTGCATCATTATGATTTATCTCACCCTCAATCGAACTCCATCATAGATTGAAGAAGAAGCTCCTCAAAGAAGGTGAAGGTTGGGATACTCCCGATTCTGGCGATGAAGTTGAAGGTATTTATTGTTTCTGTAAAATTTTTGGTTTGGGTTTTTGATCTAATGGGGTTGGTCAATTTGATTGTTTATGAGATGGGGTTTGCGTGTTTTGGTGAATTTGATTTGCAGTTCATTACACTGGAACTCTCCTTGATGGCACCCAGTTCGATTCAAGCCGAGATAGAGGCACCCCATTCAAGTTCACCCTTGGACAAGGTAGTAAAACTGTTGAAAGAGTTATCTTTGGTGTTGATTTTGGTGTTTGTGTCAATGGTTTTTGATTGATTTTGTGAAAACAGGGCAAGTGATTAAGGGATGGGATCTGGGGATCAAGACAATGAAGAAAGGTGAGAATGCTATCTTCACAATCCCAGCTGATCTGGCTTACGGTGCGGCTGGTTCTTCTCCAACTATTCCACCCAATGCGACACTACAATTCGATGTTGAGTTGCTTTCGTGGTCGAGTGTTAAGGATATCTGCAAGGATGGTGGGATATTTAAGAAGATTGTCATTGAGGGAGATAAATGGGAGAACCCCAAAGATCCCGATGAGGTGTTTGTCAAGTATGAAGCTCGTCTCGAGGATGGGACTTTGGTTTCGAAGTCAGAGGGTGTGGAGTTCACTGTGAGAGAAGGTATGTGGGTTGCTGTTTACGCTAGTTTGAATGGAATGTTTTATTCATTAATCACATTGGGTTTGTGTTTGTGCTAATTGTTCGACTGGGGTGTTTGCATTCAGGTCATTTCTGTCCTGCATTGTCCAAAGCTATGAAAACGATGAAGAAGGGGGAGAAGGTTATTCTCACTGTGAAGTCACAATGTAGGTTGCTTTGCTTTTATTATTTTTCTTCGTCTGCTATCACGAAGTGAATTTTGTTTGGGTGATGTGCTTGTATTTCGATTGCATTCAGATGGATTCGGGGAGACGGGAAGGCCTGCTTCTGGGGAAGAAAGTGCAGTTCCTCCTAATGCTACACTTCTAATAAATCTTGAGTTGGTCTCTTGGAAGTCTGTCACAGAGGTAACTCCTGATAAGAAGGTTGTGAAGAAGATTATTAAGGAAGGGGAGGGCTATGAGCGCCCTAATGATATTGAGATTGTGACTGAAATGCCCGATCTTGCAAGAGACTTAATGATATTGTCGATATGCAGATACCAAGCATATGAGCTCATCCACGCCCGATGGGCCATGCTCGGTGCTGCTGATGGAATAGCCCATATTATGACAATTTGGTATGATATTCTTATGCACCTTATATCTGTTGGGTGCATCATAAACTAATCCATTTTGCATACGGATGCATTTTCTATGCATATTTTATTTATAATTGTTTGAAAGTTGGTACATGGTAAGCTTGACAAATTGTAGTTTAACTGTGATCCTATAGATTGAAAATATATTGAGATTCCAAGCTTGACAAGTTGTAGTTTAACTGTGAATCTGTGATCCTATAGATTTAAAATATATTGAGATTCCAAGGCAGTGATAATCTTTTTAACAGCTGGATTGAATAGAGGTATTCTTACCTGACCTCTCACAATTGTTGCAGTTCCAACCCTTCCTCTCCAATTTAGGATTGTCAAAACCCAAGAAAAAAGCAATTCTGAGTTGCTTATATTAATACAATTATTAGAAAAATGTTGTATATTTTTTATAATTTGAGAAAATATTGAATTCTGCAGGTCGAATTGTGTTTTGCAAGTGGAGCATAATGGCAAAGAGTCCTGGCAAGGTGCTGTCTTGGCTTGGGACAGAGTTGTTTTGCTCTGTTTCTGTTCAGAAACAGGGCAGCGATGGCTGGAAGGTGCAAGGCGCAGGCGCAGAGTTAAACTATTGTAATGAAGATGATTAGTTATCAACCTATTGTAATGATATTCATTGTGTATTTGGTGCTTGTTATTATGTTCTCATGCGGAAGAGTTAAACTTGGTTGTACAATGTAATGATATTCTGATTGATCTATTTTTATGTTGCAGGATATCTGTGCTTGTGCTCGGTGTTCAAGCACAGGATCTCTCATTCGTGTTGAGCCAGTGGCAACCATCAATGATGGAGGTCAACCACTGTCCCCGCCTAGAACTGAAAGATGTTCCAACTGTTCAGGGGCAGGAAAGGTATGAAATCCACAAAAAACATTTTTTCTTTTCTTTTCTCACATGTATGTTCAAGAGTGATGTGTTTTTACTGGGTTCTGGAACCAATGCTTTTCCATGCTTCTGCCAGTGACGTGTTTAGGAGCTTTCATAGTCTGACAAGTTAATCTTGGAAGGTTGTATAGGATATCATTCAGACTGGATGTACATGTTAATCTATTGTGATATTTTTGTTATAGTCTTAACTAGAAGTACCACCTGAGTCGTTCTTTGAAGTATTCATGCTGTTCTACAATCTTCTCCCAGGCTCTCTCCACCTGAAATTCTATCTATTTTCTTGTTTAGCAAACCATCTATAAATTTTAGGTTAAATTGATTGCTTATGATGGACAACTATCCTATCCGATAACTCTTCATGCCCTTGTTAGTTTGCCAAATGTTGGTGATGATAGTCGTGTCAGGTTGGCAGCTAGTGTAAATTCTTATACCATAACATCCGACCCTTTATATTTTCCTAACACATCTCAACTCTTCAATTACTTGCTGATATGATGAACCTCTAAACACGGTGTCTGTATTGAAATGTTTCATGTTTTCTGTTTCTAGTTTAACCGACTAATTGTTTAATTAAATCAGAAAATATCTGTTTATAGTTTAACCGACTAAATTGTGCAGTTAAATTAGAAAATAGAAAACTATGGTTTCTCTGTTGCTATCTATCAAAAATTGTTTCTGGTTGTAACTTTGCAGGTTATGTGTCCTACATGCCTCTGTACTGGAATGGCAATGGCCAGTGAGCATGATCCAAGGATCGATCCCTTTGACTAAAGGTGCACTGTTGTTTTTTGATCTAATATAAACCCAGAGTAATCATGTCAAAAGTGTATCTTACAAATTTCGGAGAGAACACAGAAGACTTGACTTGGAATGAATAATACAAAGTGTAAATATTTTCAGCTATGTAATTACTTCATTATTGATAATCCTTAACCTTTTTTGGATGCATGGAGCAAGTATTTACGTTCTTGATTATTTTTCAGTCTACTTAGTTTTGGTCTTGAGCCATACTATATTCTGATTACCATACATACTTTAGAGTTGAATGGCCGAGTCATAAGCAACCCCTGCCTTCCAGCCACAAGGGATTGCATTCTTCACTTCTATCCATTCTGCACCATTCAGCTGGAACCTCAAGTCCCAGACTCCCTCCGGAGGAATGGGCATGTCCCAGACTCCACCCCAGGCTCAGCGCATTCCTCGCCATTCTTGACAGTCAGCCTGCACCATTACCATTACAGTACATCATGCTTGGCCTATTGCATTTTTGATAGAAACTTTCATTGCATTAGTTTTTCAATCACTATTATTAGTTTTTCAATCACCATTACCATTACAGTACATCATGCTTGGCCTATTGAATTTTGACTCAATGACTCAGTCATTTGATAGAAAAAAAAAAAAAAAAAAAAAAAATTTTTTTTTGCCACGGTTTTAAACCGTGGCTAACTATTGCAACGGCTAAAAACCGTGGCTACCTTGCCACGGCTTATAACCGTGGTTAGAGTTAGCCACGGCTTAAAACCGTTGCTAATTAATTAGCCACGGCTTAAAACCGTTGCTAATATCTACACCTTGTCACGGCTTAAAACCGTTGCTATTTTTGCCACGGCTAAAAACCGTTGCTATTATTGCAACGGTTTATGACCGTTGCTAATTTCTAAAAATCACGCCCCCCCTTCAAGCATAAAACCGTTGCTACAATTTTAGCAACGGTTTTTAGCCGTTACAAAGGATTTCGCGACGCCCCTGTAGTCCACGGCTCTTAGCCGTGGCAATGGCTTACGCCCACGGTATAGAACCGTTGCTAATGGGGGTTTTTGGTGTAGTGTGCCTTAATGGAAGAAACTAAATGCTCATTTTGAGAACCACATGTCTTCCTTAAGGTAAATGGTGATTATGAGTATGATCTGTATTTATTTGAAAATAATCGTATTTATGAGGAACAATAAATTATAAATTTTATTCATTTATTTTTAAAACGTTCTGTGCATGATGGTAAGTCTACTAACATTTTTTTTGTCAGACTTACCACGTCCGACCTTCACTTTTTAAGTGTTGGTAAAATAAATATATATTTTAAGCATGATATAACTTTGTGGTACCACATGTTTGCCTCATGGAGGAACTACCAGTTAGTGATGTGTTATTTATTGTGTTGGAACATTTTATATTAAAGCATGTAACTTATTTTATTTATAAGGGAATTGAGATTACTCACACCAGCTACCTCGCTGAGCCAAGTAAGTTTATGCTTCTTGGATACGTTCTTATTGGAACGTAGCCATTTAGCTTTTCACATGTTTAAAGATTTATGAGCAGCGTTATTGGAGTTTCATTAGTGGGGCTAGCGACGTCAGAGTTTCATGGTTAGATTATTTTTAGTTTGTTTTAATTTTCTAAATTATGTTTTAATTGTTGCTGCTAATTGTTTATGTTGTTATTGAATTTTCACGTCCCAAGTTTTGGGGAAACAGATAATCCTACGTGGATTTTAGGATTTTCATTTTCTTCGAAAATCGAGGCGTGACACCCCACAACACAATGCAGAGAGGAATGTCTCTCTTAACATAGCAACTGTAGAAACCACAAGTATGATGTTGAAACCCAAGAAGTAGTGGTGGTTAACCCAATCCAATTGGGTTCAAAAACTGAATAGAGGGTCCAGAGTAGAGAAACACCAATAGCAGGGGAAGTTGAGACAACAAATACAAGCAGGAAAGCATTAGAGCATACGCCTAGCAATCCAATTACTACCAACACGATAGAAGACAACGATTCACAAGTATGAGGCAAGTTCCAAACTCCTCTTACAAGTGAAAACTCGATTAAGGGCATGATGCCAAGCAGAGTGGTGAATAGTACTGATGAGAGTTACACAGAAAGCAGTGCGTTGGCTTCTACAAGTACTATGAGCGAGGTGGAGTTGCGAGTTAGGAAGTTAATGGGTAATACTACCACGGGAATCAAGCAGCTCCCCGATCACAATGTTTATCAATGACAAAAGATGGTTGCTAGAATATAAGATGATTGAATGATCCTCTCAAGCAGAAGGAAGTAAAGGGATATGTATAAAAAACAAGTTGAATATTGTGAGCATAGTGGAGAACAAAGTTGCTGACACGAAGAAAGTGTTAATTCAAGCATCGTTGCTACCAATCTTGGAAAAATTACAGAAGAAGGTAAACTCATGGAAGAACGGGTATTTGAACTATGCTGGCATGGTGGTTCTATTAAATCATTTCTTAGTAGCATGCATCTGTATTGGACATCGTACTTCGGCCTGCCCAAACAAACCATTAATGTTATAAATGCAATCTTTAAAAGCTTCCTCTGGTCAGAAGATGACACCCCCACTAAAAGACCAACGATTAGTTGGGAAACCATATGCAACCCTTATAAGGAGGGTGGGCTAGGCATTCGGAGCATCCAAATAGGGAATAAGACTGCATGTATGAGGCACATCTGGAGTATCATTAAGAATCAGACTACTCTATAGGTGCAATGGGTAAAGAAGTACCTTATCAAGCAACGTGACTTCTGGTTAATGGGGAAACCCAATGGTGCTAGAGGTTGTTGCTTGACTGCAGATCCAAAGCATCTTCCTTTGTTCTTCACTCAATAGGCAATGGGGAAGGTGCACTTTTCTGGAAAGACCCTTGGCACCTACTTGGCATTCTAATGAACAGGTTCCCACAAGAGCTTACTAAAGTGAGTGCACTGTTAAGGGATGGTAGTTGGAGAATCCCACCTGGTATTGGGTCTTCAATTACTGAAATTGCAAGCTATGTACAAGATGTTGACACTGACAACCACCAGGAGATAGTGTTGGACCAGATGGCTCTTATTCCATGAAACACACTTACGAGGTATTAAGACATATGAGCAGAAATGTGGAGTGGGCAGCAATAGTACAGTTCAAAGGAAACATTCTGTTAGAGAATAGAAGTATGTAACTTTGACATAACCTAATAGAAATAGGAAACCTAGCAAACTTAGGAAACCAAAATACAATAGGAAATCTAACCAAACTTAGGAAACCAAAATACAATAGGAAAGTCTTCCTAACCCATTCTGTAACACTTTTCTATTCTGTAACAGAGGTAGATTTCTATTCTGTGACACTTTCCTATGTTACATACTTCTATTCTCTAACACATTCCAAGACACAGTTTTATAACTTGGTTGGCAGCAGATGGTTCTCTGAAAACAATGGCAAAGCTCAAGAAGTGGGGAGCAGCAGCAAATTATCTATGTCCATTGTGCTACCATGAAACTGAAACAAAAAACCACCTATTTTTCAAGTATTCCTATACTCAGTTCATATGGAAACATATGTTGTTCTACCGAAGTTATACATGACAGATTCAGGATTAGCAGGATGAATTGACATGGTGCGTACAAAACTTCAAAGGTCTGGGCACCAATGTTCTACTTAAGAAGGTGATGTCGAACCCCACAGTTTGTCGCATCGAGTCCGACAGAAACCGCAGACTATATCAACATACCAGTGTGGTCAGAATAGAGCTAGTTCAAAGAATTTATGAAGATGTTAGAATCACATTTATTGCGACAGAGAACAAGGTAGAAGACACGGCTCAAAGAAGACAACTTTTTAGTTGATGGAGAATAGGTATGAATTACTTTACAAATTACACAGTAAAATGTTCTTGGAAAAGGCCTGAAGTTGGGCTCGAGATCAAAACAGATGGATCTTTGAAAGGCATCAATGTTGGTTATGGAGCTATAATACGCAATGAAGTAGGAGATGCTATAGCTGCTTGCTCAGGTGAAACACAGGGTCACACAGTGATCAAGCGTGAACTAGAGGGAGTGGTTGATGGGCTCAAACTTACTAGGATGCATAGTATCACTAAACTGGAAATTAGTATGAATTCAACAATAATATATGAAAACTTGACCAAAGATAAAGCTCTTCCTTAGGATTTAAGGCATATATTCAGGCGTATTAAAAGATAATTCAATCAGCTGGAAGAGCACATAGTGAGACACTACTTCAGGGAAACCAACAAAGCTGCTGACTTCCTTGCTGGTTTGATAAAAAAAAATGACTTCATTGTAACCATCCCTAGCTCATTTGCGGAGGATTTGAAAAAAAAAATTGTATATGAAGATAGCATAGGGAAAGAATACGAGAGAAAAATATGAGAGAATATGACTATCCTTGATTTTCTTATGGTTTGGGGATCCTAAATAACACCTGCTTACTTTCCAAAAAATAGGGCATATCTTGTCTCAGCAAAAATTTTGAAATGATACCAAGTGGTTTCATATTTGATGTAATTTCGTTGTTTTAAGTTCACACTCGCTGGCATGTTGCAACTTGTTTTTTTTATTTTCTTTCCAAAAGCTTGTAAGGATTTATTTTTTTCATATTGGAGTTATGTTGGCATGTCACGCATGTGCATGCAATCTGGTCTTCTATACCTAGCAACGACATTATCCCCAACTTAAACACCTCTAGCACTGGCATAGTGTAGGATTTTCTCCAAAATGTCTCATTGTTATTAGGGAGTGGACCACTCCCCTATATTCCTTTGTGACAACTAATGCAAACTTTACTAACCTAAATTAATAGGCTAATAAACCAATTGTTATACCGCAAGTGCATGGTTGTCTAACTAGTAGGCAATGACAAATATGGGTCGATCCCACAAGGATTGAAAACACAATCAAAAATTAAAATCTATTTAGACTAATTTAAAGTGAGGAATATTGTGATTGAAAATTTCTAAACTGGCATAATAAAATCAAACAACTAAAAATTGAATTGGTAAAGGCAATTGAGAAGTGAACCAAGGCCTCGAATCCACCATATGTTATTCAATAATTGTTTAAACCTAAATTACAGTTTTCATAATGCAAGAAAAGATAAGGATGAACAATCCATTTCTTGCATCGTTGATGTGATCGTTAATAACACTAGGATTTTTCTAAATTCACAATCAATTTCACTAAAAGT
Source organism: Berberis vulgaris (assembly GCA_963556465.1). Classification (NCBI taxonomy): domain Eukaryota; kingdom Viridiplantae; phylum Streptophyta; class Magnoliopsida; order Ranunculales; family Berberidaceae; genus Berberis; species Berberis vulgaris. The sequence continues at coordinate 74,457,032 of OY747131.1, read as the reverse complement.
CTGAACCCCTAACATTGGGTGTCTTGCTAAAATATACACAATCACAGGTTTAACACAATCAATTAAAATATGTTTCGAATATTAACAAAGAGTACTCTAACTACTGAATATTCCAGATTTTAAACCCGATATAATCAGTGAAAACATTTAATCAATATTCAGAAACTAATTGTATTTAACAATGAAGTACAACTAAACAATAACTTAAAGAACAATCCCATGGTTTCTTTTCTCCTCGGTGTGGGATTTAGAAACTCATGGCGAAGATGATCGCAGTGGGTAATTTGGTCAACTCCATCTCATCCTCAACGAACTTGTTTTAGCCAGGGTGTTCCATGGTGGTGCGAGAGAGACAGGTATGGTGTGGATAGTGCGAAGGAAATATAATTATGTGGGGCGATCGTGAATGGTGGTGGTGTCTGGTCTGCTAAGGAGAGAGGAAGACGAACAGGGTGTGTTTGGTGGAGTTATCTATTAAGGCGAAAAGGAAGAGTGGCGATATGGTTGGTTTGGCGAGATGGTGGCGATGGAGAGAGGAAGAGAAGGGTCGGTGAGGGAAGACAAGGTGGTTGTTATGGTGAGTTGTAGGAACGAAATGAAGAAGAAGAAGGAAGTTGTGCATGTGATGTCACTGGAGTCTTTATAGCGAGCAAGAATGAGATGAAGGCTAGAAGGGTTGCAAGGTGTCTAGTCTTTATGTGTGTGGCTAAGGAAGAAGAAGGGGTAGATCGTGTTTGGTTGTGGGTGGCTACCAGAAAAGGAGATAGGGAGAAAAGGGGAAGAAGAAAGAGAATAAATAATTTGAGATTTTGGTCGACTGTGGGCTTGGGTTTCATCATCTACGTCTTTATGTGAGGGTTCAATACTTGTTCTTCCAAATTCGTCGTGCTAATGCAATTTCATCATATAAGTTCTGAATTCTACAAAAACATGAAAACGAATGTCTATGAAGTCTTTCTAGCGAGCGAGAAAGAGCTGCAGGAAAGGGGTCTGCGAGGTGTCTGGTCTGTGTGTGGTTGAGGAAGAAGAAGGGGTAGATTGTGTTTGGTTGTCGGTGGCTGCCAAAAAAATAGAGGGGGAGAAAAGAGAAAGAAGAAAGGGAATAAATAATTGAAAATTTAGGTCAACTGTAGGCTTGGCCTCACCGTCCGAGACTCTACGTGAAGGTTCAGTACTTGTTCTTCCAAATTCACCACGCTAATGCAATTTCATCATGTAAGCTCTGAATCCTACAAAAACATGAAAACGAAATAATTAGAACAAAATACAATACTTGAAACACTAACAAACATAAGTTAATAGGTAATTTATGTATAAATTACGTGAATATCAACAACTCCACTTCCTGAGATATGGGACTAATCAAACAAACACAAATAACCCTACAAGTTCTCCTATGTTTACAACCATTTTTCTCTCAACGGTTTGGACTAGCTCTATTGTAATGTAAGTCCAACTATTCTCAAGCATTGCATTGTAAATATAAGGTGCTTTGAAGAACCACAAAGAAAATAGATTTTGGCAATGATGCGGATGACGTAGGCAAAATGAACTTCATTGTCCACTAGAGTTTTTGTTATCATTGTGTGACACCCTCATTCCTATGGAGATGAAGGGTGGTTTTCTGTTGGGAAGACACCTAGCCTATGGAGAGGTGATGATTGCCAAGGTGGTATCCCGCATGCTTAGGTAGTTTTCCACATATGTGGTGGGACCATGTGGTGTTAGCTTGATTAGTCAAACATTATGTATGGGAGGAATGATCATGGCAATTTTTTTAGAAGGGTATTTTGCACTTTGCCCCCTATTATAAATAGTTAATTAATAAGTAGACTCATACTTAATCACTATTACAATTACACCCCTTAACTAGCGGTCAACGTCCATTGACCGTCAATTTTAAAGCAGATTATCAAAAGGCCCCTCAGAAATCAAAGGCTGAGATTGAATCTTTCGTATCTCAAACATCTCATCTCGAGGAAAATCCCAAGGCCCAACTGAAATCATAATTGTATCTCGAGAAAAATCCAACAGTTGATTTTTTTAAAATTTCCATCTTAAACACCTCATCTCGAGGAAAATCTAACGGTCCAAATTTAATAGTACACACATTTCTAGGTAAATCTAATTGTCCAAATTTAATTATGCACGTTTCTCGAGGAAAATTGACATTCAACATGCATCTCAAGGAAAATCTGTCGCTTTAGCACACAACTCGAAGAAAATCTGACAGTCTGACACGCATCTCAAGGAAATTTGTCGATCCAACACACATCTAGAGGAAATATGACGGCTCATACTAATTTGTGCATGCATCTCGAGAAAAATCTGGCGCCTGAATAATTTTTAATTTAATTTTTCCCTTAACCTCATACAATAAATTACCGGCAATAACTTAACCCCATAAAATAAATTTGAATTTAAGTTTGCCCTCTGAAACAGAACAGACCTGAGAGATGATCATGAAAATTTTGATTACCTTCCTCCTCTATCTCACAGCCTCGCCACCACCTCCCCCTTCATCCTCCCTCATCTTCTTCCTTCCTCCTCCACTTTTCCTCCCTCCTATGTTTCACAAACCCTATAATAAAGTTAGGGCTTCATTCCTCATTCCTCCACTTCATCATTCTTCCTTTTTCCTTCTCCTCCCTCCCCTTCATCTCTCAGGTTTGTTCTGTTTCAGGGAGCAAAATTAAATTAAAATTTATTCAGACGTCAGATTTCCTTGAGATGTGTGCTGGACCGTCAGATTTTTCTCGAGATGTGTGTTGAAACGTCATTTTTCCTTGAGATTCACGTTGAATCGTCATATTTCCTCGATTTGCGTGCATAATTAAATTTGGACCATTAGATTTACCTAGAGATGTGTTTACTATTAAATTTGGACCGTTAGATATTCCTCGAGATGAGTTGTTTAAGATGAAATATTTTTTTAATCAACTATTGAATTTTCCTCGAGATACGATTACGATTTCAGTTGGACCTTAGGATTTTCCTCGAGATGAGATGTTCAAGATACGAAAGATTTAATTTCAATCTTTGATTTTTGAGGGGCATTTTGGTAATCTGCTTTTAAAATTAACGGTCAATAGATGTTGATTGCTAGTCAAGGGGTAATTGTAATAGTTATTAATAATGTGTCTACTTATTAATTAGCTATGTATAATAGGGAGCAAAGTGCAAAATACCCTTTTTAGAAGTAGTCCACAATTAATCGGGGAGCCTTTTGGGATAAAATCGCTAATCCGAAGTCGTATTTTCACTCTTAAGTGTTGGCATTTGGTATAGACTTCCAACTGGAGCAAAGTCAGGTCATCACACATCTTTTCTACAAATTGCCCAGATGCACAATCTTTTCTTTAAATGCTTAAATTGTTAACTACACAATCTCAAAAGTTTCTTTCTTTTTTAAGGGTGAGTAGTATTTGGCTGGAATCCATAATCATTAAACTCCTTCACCAGGGCATGTATCGTAGATTTTTTATACCATCTGCCACAAGTCCATCACCTGAGCTAGCACCTGTTGACTTTTCTCTCTCATGTGTTCTTACTATTTCGTAAACTTTCTAAAGCTCTCCAAATTTTTAATTACATCCTTAAATCACTATCATATTTCTATCCAAAATATAGTTCGTATCTCGTTAAAATTTATACAATAATTTAATCATAACATAAACGAAATAAAAATAATAAGAATATGACAAAATTGTATTCCTTTGAAGGTCAAATTTAACATGCAAATTTACTAAAATAAAACTCAATTAGAATTCTTGTGTAGTAGTGCCCACATGCATCGCTTGTGCAAAACAATTAATAGTACATATAATAGCCAGTGGCGGAGCCACATAGAGAGGAAGGGGGGCAGTTGCCCCCCTAAAATTTCCAAACTTATTCCAATGACATGGAGATTGGTGGGTCCTCCAAAAGATCACTTAACTATTGTCCCCCTTAAAATTAGACTTATTATCATTAAGCAAAATTTTACCCCCCTCAAACTTAAAATATTTTATTTTAGCCCCCTAAAACAATCCCAAATGGCTCCTTCAACTACATGGAATAACTGTTAATCTCCAATTGTTACACAAAAAAAATGCTCCGTCATATATAAATAATTATAGTTATAGTCCATCCTTTATTCTAAGTATATCTTTATCGAATTTTTCTAGAGAGTCAGGCAAGCCAAGCCTGGCCCAATACCGTCCATCATCCTAGAGATGCACATCTCGAGGATGATGGACGGTATTGGGCTAGGCCTGGCTCTCTAGAAAAGATGATTTTTATCTGTTTTATATATAAAACTAAATCCTACCATACAATAATTTTTCCTAAACACTGATATCTCTATTATTTGTAATGTCAATTTGTTTCCTCTCATTTTTGCTATTATTTACAAAAAAAAAAAAATTTAGGTATGTACATTAAGGTACAAATGTCCACTGAATAGTTATTCGATGTAGAAATTACATACAATTTGTCGTTAAAGACCAATTGTTATTGGTGCATTTAAAAGATGTCTCATCATATTTATCAATAAATAACTTAAATTTATTATTTTTCAAAACTCAAAAATTTGTGTCTATGTATATAAATTTTTTATTTGATAAAGATATGTATATAATTAATTGGCTCAATTAAGATATGCTATATTTTGCCCCCTCTAGATCAAAATTCTGGCTCCGCCACTGATAATAGCACTCATGGTTGGAAATGTTTCGCTTGATTTTACTAATAATATAAGTGTAAATGTAAGGAGGGAGGAAAAATCTAGATTGAAAGGAAAGTTCCAGTGTGTATATTAATATTAAAACGAAGTGCCTTTTAAAACTTCAACGGTGATGAGGTCTCCTAGTACTATTTATTAAAAACTTAGGGTGTGTTTGGTTGTATGGAATCTTATGTCATGGGAATCCATGAGGGGACTCCAACATTTAAGACTAAATTGATGTATTACTCCACATCAACCATTAGATTTTGTGATCAATGGTGAGAATGAAAGTCTCATGAACATGAGAATCATATGCCTTGGGGGACCAAGGAGTGTGATTCTCAGGGTGTGTTTAGTTGCATGGAATCCTATGCCATGGGAATCCATTAAGGGACCCCTATATTTTAGGCTAATTTGAGGTATAACTCCACATACACTATTTGATTTTTTTATCAATGGTAGGAATGAAAGTCTCATAAACATGGGAATCACATGCCTTAGTGGACCAATGAGTGGAATTTTCATGTTCATGAGACTTTCACTCCCACCATTGATCACAAAATCAAATGATGGATGTGGAGTGATACATCAATTTTAGCCTAAAATGTAGGGGTCCCCTTATGGATTCCATGCAACCAAACACACCCTCATATTCATGGGACTTCCATTCCCACTATTGGTCACAAAATCTAATGGTGGATGTGAAGTAATACATCAATTTAGCCTTAAAGGTTGGGGTCCCCTCATGAATTCCATTGGCATAAGATTTTAGTCAACAAAACACACCCTTAATGGAGTGTCTTTGACTTTGACAACAGGTTGTAACCTTTATTATTCAAAAAACTGAAAGACTTTAACAACTCATAATGTCTTGCACTACACCAAAAGGCCTTTTTAGCTACACGTAGATGGCCACGGTTCTAAGCCGTTGCTTTATTTGCCACGACCAATAACCGTGGATATCGTGGTCAACGGCAAAAAACCGTGGGTATAAGCGTGTTTTGAACTGCCAACGGCTTAAAACCATGGCTATAATCACTACCCCATGGTCACGGTTTAAAACCGTGGGTTCATTTGCCACGGCAAAAAACCGTGGCTATATTGGCCAACGGGCTAAAACCGTGGGTATAAGCGTGTTTTGAACTGCCAACGGCTTAAAACCGTGGCTAAACACGAGTGTTTTGCACGTGCGCCTACGTGGAGAGAGGAGTTTCGCGCTCTGGCGAAAAAAGTTTTGCGCTTTGACGAAAAAAATTGGGGAAAAAGAGCGCGGTCATTGCGAAAAAAATTTGCGCAGGAGAGAATTATAGAATCGCAAGCTCAAGGAGCTCTCCTCACTCGAATCCTCTTCACCTCCTCTCCAATTCTTCTCCGCCTTCTCCAAAGCCCTAATTCCTCTCCAATTCTTCTCTTGCATCCTCCGCACCTACGGCTAATCTATTCAGGTTCCTTCATTCATTCATTCAACTTCTCTACTCTTCTGTTTCTTGGTACAAGTTGTGGTTAGATCTCTGTAGAACTCGTTTGATTGATTTGTGTTTGTTTGCAGATGGAGATGGACGCATTACGGGGAGCGATGCGACCAAGTTCTTCGCTCTTTCCAACCTCTCCCGGTCTGAACTCAAGCAGGTTTGTTCGTTTAGGGCTTTTGATCTCGAGTTGTCGTTTTAGGGTTTGTTTATCAGTTTCTAATTAGTTTAGCTGTAAATTTGAAGTCTGTGTATTTAAATACTAATGATTTAAGTATTTGTTATCGAATTGAAACAATCTGAAATGATGATTCAATATGCTTGATAGATAGAGTTGCATTATTACTTTGTTAAAATTTGATGGACCTTTTCATTTGTTGCAAGAGCAGAAATGTGTCGTTTTCTGTTCATTTGAGACCTATCGATGTTTACTCCTCATCTAGCTACATAGGAGCTTCTTATGCTCGATTTGTTGTTAGGTTTCAGCTTAGTGATGGTGGAGGTTTCTCTTTTATTATATTGCCTTCATTGACTGTTACTGAAGTAGTCAGATGGAAAACCCTATCGTTAATGATGGAAAAATGTTGCTTTTGCTAAAATTATAGAATCTAAGTGATGGTAGTCATGAATGGGTTCTCTTCTCTTGTACTGTATTATGATATTTTTATTGGTAAATACTTGAAGAGTTTGAGATAGAAGCACAGGATTTATGATCTTGTAGTTGTACTTGCAATAACGATAAAAAATTGGATTAAATCAAACTTCATCAGATCCATGTGTTAATGCTTGAACAAATTTATATTATCAATTTCATGTTATGGCCAAAGTTACTGATGATTGGGCTATTGTTTATTTGATTGTATTTACATTTTTTTTCAGCCTACATACAATACAATTGGGTAGTAAGAGACTCTGCTAGTATTATCCCATATTCGTTCACATTTTGTAATAACAATTAGAAAAATGGTTGTTCCAAAGGTATGGGCTATTGCTGATTCCAAGAGACAAGGGTTTCTCATTTTCAAAGAGTTCATTGCCGCAATGCAGGTTCACATTTCCACTCATTTATTTTTTGTCTACATATTTATTTAACTTTAAGGTGGCATTTATCAACCTTTGTGATAATTGACAGTTAATTTCCCTAGCACAAACAGGACATGAAATAACAGAAGGTCTGCTTGCCACTATAGGTAAGTGGTGTTGAACTTCATGGTTTCATGGAATATGTTGTGTTCTAATGTTAAATTTGGAGGATGGTTAATTCTAAACTAAAAATATCTGGAAAGTTTAAGCTGGTGCCCTTATTTTATTTTCCTTCTCTATTTTTATTTCAGATGGCTTGGAAAGTTTAAATCCTCCAGCAATGGAAAACTTGGATGCCTTATTAGCAGTAAGTACTGACTATGCCTTTTCCATAGAATCTGAATTTAAAAGTGTAAGACAAGTATCAAATTATTATGATGATATTCTTATTCTTTCTGTCTTGTAATCTAATTTTTTTTCTTTTCAATTTCATTGATATTGTTATTTGAACTACAATTATAGGTCTCAACATCAATGAAAGACCTATGCTTTGATGTTTTTGGCGTTACTAAGGAAAAGAAAGACCCAAAAGCTGTGAAAGGCCACAGAGGTAATTCATCAATCTTCCATGGCTTCTTATCAGCTTCACACCTATATATGCATTTTTCTATAACTGTGTACTCTTGGACTTGGTCTTAGCTCTTCATATATTTTTGTTTCTGCATGCACTCACATGTATAACAGTTTTTTGTCATAATACTTTTCATACTTCTTTTCTTAGTTGAACTAATTGTTAGTTAATTCTTGGAGTTCAAAATAAAAACTATAATTGCTTCAGAAATTGTTGAACTCACGCGGACCAGTGGATGATCCATCACCGGTGGCCTATGCAAGCAGATCATTGATTTTTGGACAGAGCGAGGGTGTGTTATCTTACAAAGCAACCATTAACTTGATAGCATCATCAAGTTGTGATTTTTCAAACTGTGATATTGATCCCCATGTGTTGTTAAATCTCAAGGTAAACCTGGATATTACTTTTTATCTCATAAGCAACATGATCCTTCAGTTAGGACTAGAATGGGTTCTGTCACTGTCAGCTTCTTGGGCCAAGTATTGTTATCTTTCATATTGGTTAGAAACTGATTTGATTTATCATTTAATATGGTGATGTTTCATATTGGTTAGAAACATAGAATCATCAGAGTAAAACCATTATGTGCCTCTGTCAATGAAATTAACGAATGTACTTATGTCTCATGATCTTAAAATGTCACCATGATTTGCAATATCCAGTACGTGTGATATGGATATTTGGGGATTCAGTTGCAATTATATATCACCTCCAAACTAGGCAGAAGAGACATCATTAGTTTTTGGCATGACAAGTGGTGTGATGGTGCTACTTCCCCCATATTTTCCAGATCTACAACAAAAAGAAGGGCAGTGTTTCTGAGTTTTGGGATGGATCTAATGCTCATCTATGTAATATGTCAGTAGCAATAGATGAATCTGTAATATGCACAGTTCTTAAAGACAAAATGAGATGAGACATTGACTAGATCCTGAGATGAATCACTTAACTGAAAATAGTAGAAAAGAATCATTTATAGATCTTCTGCCTTTCTCTGGCTTTATGGTTCTGAAACCAATAGAAAACATTCTTGCCTTCAATCTTCCCGTACTGTCGTAACCGCACCGAGATTCTCTGAATCTGCTCTACACTTGGGGATCTTACCCCATTGTTGTAGTAAAGGTCCTTCAAGATTCTAATCTGATCAGTTGTGGGTGTCCACCTTGTACTACTCTGCCTGCACAAGAAGCTACTCTTGCTACTACTCCCTGCAGTGCTACTATCTTCTTGTGCTGCTTGTTGTTGCTGATTTTGTTGTGCTTGTAGTGGTTGGTTGTGTTGAGTAGGGTCTTGTTGTTGAGGTTCCATGAGTGATCAAAACAAGAGGAAGAGAACAAAGGGAGTGTTTTTGCGTGAATGTGTGAATTAAATTGATTATAGAACTTATAGAGAAGTAGTTGAGAGAGAGTGGAAGCTAAGAAGAGGAGCACATGGGGTGGTGAAGAGTAAAAAACGGTGAAGATCATAGAAATATCTGGGAGAGAAGGACTGAAGTTGACAGACAAAGGTTTATAAAAGGGTTGGGGACAAAAGAGGGTGTAGAAAGTGTGGGACTCAGAGGAACTACTTGTGCAAAAGGAACATAGTAGCTAGTCTTGTTATTATGATTAATAATGGTGGTAAAGTTGAAGGTTGTATATAGAGGGTATGATATGATACTATGATTTACATAAGAATGAATAATGTTATATTGAATGAATGAATGCAAAAACAGTGTTATTTGATGGGTTTGATTTCAATTCAATTCAATTCACTCTTCTTCACTTACACTTATCTAACAGATGAATTATGGGAGACTTTAAGAGTAGTCTATAACCTAACCTTGTACCTTTACAAGTTGTTCATGTCAAAAATGGAAAAGAAAAGAAAAAATTTGCAACAAAGGAGTGGAATGGATCCCTACATTTGAGAGCATGGATGGTCCCACCTATGGTGTAAGTTAGTAGTAGGATCAACTTGATAGTGATGTACTGATTTTGTATATCAGACCATTTATATTTCATTAAACCATCTAAATTAACTTGTTTTCATTTCAGTTTAATTAGATTCTGCAGCAGTTGTTCTTGTGGTTATGAAGGAACTGGTCGCTCCTTATCACTAAAGCTTCTGCAGCAGTTGGAAGAGCAGAGTCAGCTGGCAAAAACGAGTGTGGATGGTGCCCTTTCTGGTAAGAAAATTGTGTTTGCTTTTCAGTTTGTCAGGTCCATAAATTATTGGGCATTGGGCTTCTCCACATCCTTTTCTCAAAGATATGTCACATCTATTTGGATAGTCTTAATGGATGCTGTGTACTTTGTTACTGAAACGTGGTAGTTACATGTTTGGTACATGAGTAAGCACCTATTTGGATAGTCCTAATGGCTGCTGTGCACTTAATTGGTCCACATTTAGTTGCAATGTCATGGGCATTTGTTAGGTACTTAACATTATTAGTAACGTTGGTACGGCATTAATGTAGATTAGTTACTCCCTCTTTTTTTCTTTCCCTTGGTATCTATGTTTATGTACATGTCATATTACTTTGCAATGTCAAATATATTGCAAAAGCAATAGCCTCCCATGGAGTAGCTTCATTCCTTGTGTGAATGGACAGGGCATATGCTGGGTCAGTGCTGAAAATAGCCTTATTGATACAGTGTTTTTCCATCAGATCAGATTAAGGGCAGCTTCAATACCATGCAGTTCGTACATAATTACAGAGTGTCCAGGCGATGATCCTGCACATGCTGTTATGACTACACCATGTTCATCTCTTAAAACAGCTCCATGGCCCTCTAGTGCACCTTGAAGAGACCCATCTGTGTTGACTTTGCACCAGCCTACGTGTGGCTTGGACCAGCTGCAGTAGATTGGTGCATCCAGGCAAAATTGCACGTGTGAGTTCCAAGCATTGAAATTTTTTCTATTTGCAGCTGAGTCAATTACTTCCTTTTCAATGACTGCTAATTTTAGGCGTATTTCTTCATATATGCGAGATGCTAATTCAGCAGCTATAATGCGTGTGTGAGACTATTAAGGAAATCAATGGGTATGGTAGTATATGCAGAGATTGAATTGTTTTTTAATTGCCAGAAATTACTTGATACTTGTTTCTGTAGGCCAGGATACTTATTGATGTTTGTTCTTTTTTGTGAATTTTAGTGTTCCTGAGAACAAAGGGCAAGAATTTAACTTGGAGAGGTTGATCGAATCCGCTCGTCATTTAAATCCGGTAATTTCATAATCCTACAAAGTAGTTCTTTCTTTGCATTTGCTTATTTTGATATATAAGATTTAGATTGAAATAAATAGAGCCTCTAGTAGACTAAATGAAAAAAAAATGTTGTACAAGTACTTTCTAAATCAAGTTGGATTCAATTGAGAGTGTAAACAAGATTCAAGGTTTCAGTTTAATTGAATCAAGAACCAAGTTCACAAGTTTGGAATCGTGGACAGCTAACATTTGATATGATTTACTCAGTGTTGGAGGAGCTGGCTACTAGGATGAGAGATCTAAAGGGAAATTCTATGTGGGATCATGGTCTATGATGAATACTAGTCCATTAAATATGTTGGATTCTGGCATGAAAACATCACAAACAAATGATTATCGGAAATCTGGTTCTAATAGGTATGGTGGGTTTGGTGGCTACTCCATTTAGCAGAATCTCATGGTGGAGCAGCCTAGTAGCTGGGTGATGCCAATGCTCTCGCCATCACACTCTGAGACTACACACCACACTAGAGGAGGAAGACCACAACCTTCAATGTTAAGTCAGGAGCAGTTAGCATCCATTTGCATTTTCACTAATCAAGAACCCAGTTGTTTCAGAGGCAGCACAGTCTAATACAAATATGCAATTTGAGCAAGAAAACAATATCCATCCTGTTTTGAACCATTCACACGCTCAAGAGTCTGATGAACAATCAGAGCCATCAAAGGGCTCAAAGTCTACCGATCTTGTTCGAAATGAGCCTGAGAGGCCTTCACAAGCTTGTCAACAGCGTTCAAGAGATGTTCAGGGCAAAACCCAGGGCAGTTCAACCAGAAGTTGCACCAAGGTTTGTTTTGATGAATTCAATTTTTATATTACTGGTCTCAATGTATGAAGTCTTTGTACTAAAGTTGTTTAATTCAGGTTCACAAACAAGGGTTGCTCTTGGCAGGTCTGTGGACCTTACCAAGTTTAAGGACTATGATGAATTGATTGCTGAATTAGACAAGATGTTCGACTTCAATGGCGAGTTGATGGCTAACAACAAAAAACGGCAGGTGGTGTATACTGATAATGAAGATGATATGATGCTTGTTGGAGATGATCCTTGGCTGTAAGTGCTCATGATTTCTACCTCATGTGGTTAACCTTTAGCTGACATGCTACTGCTTTAGACATCTGTGTCCTGCAAAGAAAATCTGATGATCAGTCATGTAATAATACTTCACCTGATACAGATGATCACCATCCTGTGCTAGCTCTTGTTGATGAAGAAGTTCATTTGGGAGCGCAGCAAAGCCCCAAAGCTTGTTGGAGCAGTGCTTACCAAAAACAATCCTGAAAGGTATTTTTGTTTCCTTTGTTTAATTCTTTGGTGGAATGACCCTTTTATGGGTCAGAAACACCGACGGGTACTTGTACTCATAGTTTAACTTAGTCGAAAATCTTGGTATGGCCAAAGAATGTAGTGCATTGTCTACTGAAATGTTAAGTTCTGAGAAGAGACAAGTTAATGATGCTAGGGCCTCTGAAGCATTGGACCAGCCTCCAAGAGCCAGTGAGGAAGAAATGCAGGATGCTAGAAAAAATGTTCTTGGCAAGGTTTCTGAATTGGATGCTGCAACAACAGTTCAACAACCCACTACATCAGCTTCAAAAGTTGACAAGCAAAAGGGTTTAATCTCTCAAGTATCTGGGTCGTCTTCTCCATCTCCGAGGATTTGCAGTCCCACAGGTTCTTCCAATGAGCCTGGTAGCACTCCGATTGTTTCTTCTTTGGAGCTTGCGTCTTCTCAGATTATTTCTATACAGGGGACACTCAACCACGTAATCACTTACTCTTACATACCCATTGTCCCACTATTAAATTCTTTCTTCTGCTACTTTTAATATCATACAGTATTTTTGGTACGCCATTCTGCAAAGTTTGATAAAGGGATATGCTTCTATATTGAGAAACCAGTCACAATATGGTATGACTGTTTCTTTCTTCTGTGTGTTTTGGCTGTGATAGGTGCAAAGTCATATTGTCAAGCTCAGAAGACAGCTGAATTTGATAGATGGGCTGCCTCAACAGTTGAAGCCAATCACTAGTTAGTGACATACTTGATTCCTCTTGGTTTATGCCCTTAATCTTTGTATTTGAATGGATACATGAAGGAAAAACAATGTAAGTACAGTGTCATGTTTATCCATATATGAGAACTCGTTCTCTTTCCCTTTGTTTTGAAAGAGCTAGTTGGAAAAGTAGTTTTGTGTCAAATACTTCATGGAAAGACATGTATCACAGTATCACGTTGAACCTCAGAATGAACTTGTATATCTTGTCTTAAGTCAATTACTTAATTTCATTGCTACTTGCAAGGAATATGTCTAGGTTTTGAAAGCTTCTATGTCATCAAATGCAGCTATATCTATCAAACTATGTCCCTGTGAAAATGTGAGATATGAATCTATAAGTTTCAAAAAGTTCGAATTTTACATATGAATGTATGACAGTTTGTTTATTTAATAGCTATTTTACTTGGATCTTTATTGCAAAACAATGAAACAGTGACGAGACCATGGGTAGGAATTATATATTATTCATTTGAGGTACGTTTTCTCATTGTTTAGACATATTTATTTATTCATTCATTTAGTGATTACTATTTGTTATTATTACTTTTATTGTTGGTGAGCTATTATTTTGTCAGTATGTTTTCCTTAAGCTCTCTTTCATAAATCGTATTCCAGGTAAACTTGTCTATTTGTTATGTTTGCAGCTATTCACCATGCAAAAGGATTTGCAAAAACAAATGGCAATGGTGTCTACCCCGGTTACCAAAGAAGGTAAAAGAGTAGAGGCAACCTTGGGCCGCAGCATGGAGAAAGCCATCAAGGCCAACACCGATGCTTTATGGGCCCGTTTCCAAGAAGAGAATGCCAAACATGAGAAATTAGAACGAGAACGCACACAACAGATAACGAGTTTGATCACCAATTGTATGAACAAGGATTTGCCAGCAATGCTAGAGAAAACACTGAATAAGGAACTTGCTGTATTTGAGCAGGCTGTAGCTCGTCTCGTCACACCAACTGTTGAGAAAACTGTTTCTTCATCTATTACAGAAGCATTTCAGGTTGAAATCCTGAGGAATTTTGATTTTTGACTCTTCTCCTGAAAATTGTCTGACCAAGTTCTGGTTTTCATCCAGTGATTCTTAGTTTATTTCCCACAAAAATAGGTGTTTTAAGATAGTTTATACTTCTTTGTTCAAGCCACATTCAGTGGGTAAGGTGGTGCCTGAAGCTCTTCTTCCTCTTGTATTTGTTGGATCTGATTTATGAATGAAGCTTAGGTAGTTTCTGATTGAAAATTAATGCTTTATGGCCATCTCCTCATTGTTATTAAATGCTTATACACTATGTTGCTTGGTCTATGAAGAAATTCCAATATTGGTTTTGTTTCTTTAGTCTAGTGGACTACAGCGAACATGATCTATTTGGATACATTGTGTGAAGTTCTAGAAATAAAATTTATAAGATGTAATAAAAAGTCATTTGATAGCAAAAAAAAAAAAAAAAAAAAATTGCTATGTATACCTACCATAGCATTTTTGAAACGCTATTAATGGCCTTTTTTGTTGTAGTGATAACTTGCCACGGTTTAAAACCGTGGCTAAAATCATTGCAACGGCTTAGAACCGTGGCCATAACTTGCCACAGTTTAAAATCGTGGCCAGTACTTGCCACGGCTTAAAACCGTGGCTAAAATTGTTGCCACGGCTTGGAACTGAGGCCATAACTTGCCACGGTTTAAAACCGTGGCCAATACTTGCCACGGCTTAAAACCGTGGCTACAATTGTTGCAACGGCTTAGAACCGTGGCTAAATCATCAACCGTCCTCGAGCATAAAATCGTTGCTAAAATGTTTGGCCACGGTTTATAGCCGTCATGGGTGATTTCGCGACGCTTCTACAGCCCACGCCTCTTAGACGTGGCCATTGGTTACCCCCACGGTCCCAAACCGTTGCTGATGGGTATTTTTGGTGTAGTTGATATTGATAATGATGAACATATAGCTTGCAATAACAAATAAATCTCTACTGTAAATTCTTTGGCAATCATTAATTTATACCTAATAGAGTTTGGCACTCATTTTAAATTTTAATTGAGTCTAAGCCTCTTGACAGAGTATTTGAACCCATCAATCTGCATGAACCTCTTCTGCAAGTTCAGACACACATAGCTCACAACGGCCACCTGTCAACGTAGATGTATTTATACAAGAGTAAAGGGAGATACTCACGTATCATTTATAGAACCCCATCTTGGAGCCATTGAATTTAAAAAGAAGCACAGATGTGTTCGAGAGGAGAGAGAGAAAAATTTTTAAGAAGTGAGATGGGGTTAGAGGATGAGGAGATTCTGAGTAGCCGAATGGGAATTCCATTCACAACAGGAACCAAGCCATGGTTTACTAATTGTTCTTCAACTCCTTAGATTTGATTAATTTTGATAAAAGAAGTGGCCAGATAAAGATAGGCACTAGGGGGTTTCGGAAGGAAAGTTTTAGGAAGTGGATTTGTTGGTGGCAATGGATGTTGATGATACATCGAAATAGACCGATCATCGCGGCCATACATGTGGCAGAGAACATCCATCGTGAAGATATGGCATCCCATCTACTGGGCCAGCCCGTAAAACCCAAGAAGAATGAAGCCAACCATAGGGGGCCAAATAAGGCCTACTATAAGAAGATATAATCAAAGCCCGAATCCAGGCCCGAACGAATCAAAACCCAAATCAAGGCCCGACACGAGTGTTCTCATAAAGAAGATGAACGTTGCATCAAAAAAGAGTCGTAGAGAGAGTTACGCCTCCACGGACGCATCTTCATCAAAGAGGAGACTATTACGAGAAACATCTCATTTCATTGCGTCTCACATACTTAAGTCACGCAAAGAATTAACCGTGACCATTATAAAAGATAAAGGGAACATTCGACATAGGTATGCAACTTTAACTAAGTTCTATCAAAATTTATTTCCTTCTTCAAACAGAGTTGCAGACTTAAGCATCAAAGTGCCTTTGGCCACCAAAAAGGTGGTCCTTGGCAGTCTAACATTTGTGCAGGTCAAACTCACAAGAGGAACGATCTTTGGTCGCGTTAGTTTGGCGTCGTCCGTGGGGAACGACGAGTTTCCTTTATAAAATTAAGATCCATAGTGACGAAGTTCACCAAAATCTAATAAACAATAAACAAGTTGTTAGAACAAATGACTCACCCTACAGATCCTCAACCCGTTGACGATAACAACAGCTCTCCTATTGGCGACAGTGTATCACAAGCAGCTCAAGAACAAGATGCAGCCCAAATCATCGAGCCAATGGCACCCGAGAATCAAGACCCACAACATGCAATAGCCCAAACATCCAGTGTCGTTGCCACGGATCCTCGGGTAGACCTGCTTATGGTTCAGATGAATTACATGATGAAGATGCTAGAGAAAATCACTCAGGAGTGCATCCAGCCAACTAATCCTATCAAGGACCACCCCAACAAAACTCCACCAACCAAACTCAAGGGAGTGATGAAGTCCTAGTAGAACCCCAACAAGGACACTTCGAGAGCAATGAACTCCTCTAAGGCAAGACTCTACAATGTGACGGAATGTTTGTTGAGATCCTGTTTAGAATCAGAGTCACATATCCCAACGTATTGTATGAATTAGCCAAGCCGCCATTATCCGACGCCCTCATGAAAACGCCCATGCCGAAAAAGTTCACTCCACCAAAATTTAAAGTATATGATGGTACTACCGACCCAACAGATCACTTGAGACACTTCCACCACATGATGGCATGAAGGAAACCACGAAGTTGATCTTATGCAGAACATTTCTGACCAGGCTCACCTCCACAGCGATGAACTGGTTCAACAGCCTACCACCGAGGACAATAGACTCTTTTCAGGCGTTAGCCACCGCTTTTATCACCAAATTCATCGAAAGCCAGCGGATGAGGAAAGGACCACACTACCTTCTCCATATCAAGCAAAAGCCCGAAGAAACAATACAGGAATACCTCACTCGTTTCACCAATGAACTGACGATGATCGATGGATGCAGCGACGACACAGCCGTGGCAACCTTCATCGCCGAACTGAAGAGATGTCCCTTTTTTATGCTCTTAACCTGGAACTTCCAAAAGGCATGGCAGACTTATTGAAAACAACCAAAAACACACATTTTTCTCGAGGAGATTAAAGTGGCCAGGAGGAAAAATGACCAAGAAAGAGAGAGTCATTCAAGGAAATGAGAAAAAAGAAAGAAAAAAGGCGGGATGACGGATCACGGGAGGATAGCATTCATTTGAAGAGGCATCGGAATGGCGGAAGAACGGATTCAAACCAACAAGAGTCCAAGAAGCTACAATCAACACGGCCCTAACACGAGCAACAAGCTTGATGAAGAACACATACAAACCATATAAAACCTTGAAAACAAGTCGAGCCAATATACTGAAGCACATAGCAAAATGGGATAACATCAACTGGCCACTCAAGATGAGAGGAGACCCGGAAGGAAGAGACAAAAACAAATATTATTCCTTCCATAAGGATCATGGGCCCCATACTGAAGACTACTACAATCTAAAAGACAAAATCAAGCATTGGGTTCAGAAAGGACGACTCGATGAGCTCATTTGAATGTCAGACAAAAAGCTCAAATGGAAGGAGAAAGCTGATACCACTACGGGATCAAAAGAACAGCCCAAAGAACTAATATACGCCCTACATTGCATGACCAAAGGAAACAAAATAGTCAACCCAATAGAAGAAGCAACAGAAAATACCTCCCACTCGAGCTGATTTATATCAGAACAAGAGTACTAACGAAACCAAACAAGCCCATTTACCAATGCATAGAACATGGAGAAGTTTGCACCAATCAACAAACACGATTCAAGGACCCTACCGATGAATGCAAGCTCGACCCGAATCACCAATTATAAAATTGACAACAACGGACTCTACCAAACCTCGGAAACTGACACCAAACACGGAGCTAACATAAGCATGATTGGACAATTTGGTGCTAATGTGAGCATGATTGGACAATTTGGTGTTGATGTGAGCATGATTGGACAGTTTGGTGTTGACGCAAGTATGATTGGACAGTTTGGTGCTGATGTGAGCATGATTGGACAATTTGGTGTTGACGTGAGCATGATTGGACAAATCAACACTGCTCAGTTACCGGATCAAAAAGTACCTAGAGTCTGTTAGCCACGACAACATATACGACGAACGAGTAAAGCACAACCCATAGCAAATACAACAAATAAAATCATACGAGACAAAGCAACAAAAACATCAATCTTTAATATGAGGATCGACATCAACCAAGTAAAGGAAGACGAAACATCGAAAACAAGGTCGACATCAACCAAGCAAAAGAACACGAAGCAACAAAAACATCAATCTTTAATACGAGGATCGACATCAACCAAGTCAAGGAAGACAAAGCAAATCGCTCTTCAAACCAGCATAAATGTTTCAACAGTAGGGCTGGTCAGAGCATCCGAAAGGGAATATCAATAAGATTACAAATTTGAAATCCCCATTTTATGAGTGGAAGACAAAATAAACGCGTCGAAAATTAGCCATACATAGCAATCAACATACCTAGCAATAAGAAATTAGGACAAGGGTCGGATACGTATATTAAAAACTTCTGGTCTAATCAACCACGAAGTAAAAGTTGGAGGAACAAGTCAACTTAACACAGAAAAATTTGAGTCGACTAAGACGTCGAGTCAACGAAGTAAAAGTTGGACAAACGAGTCAACTCAACACAATAAACTTTGAGTCGACTGAGACGTCGAGCCAATGAAGTAAAAGTTGGACAAACGAGTCAACTTAACACAGTAAACTTCAAGTCGACTGAGACATCAAGCCAACGAAGTAAAAGTTGGACAAACGAGTCAACTCAACACAGTAAACTTCGAGTCGACTTAGACGTCAAGCCAACGAAGTAAAAGTTGGACAAACAAGTCAACTTAACACTATAAACTTCTAGTTGATTGAGACGTCGAGCCAACGAAGTAAAAGTTGGACGAACAAGTCAATTGAACACAGAAAACTTCGAGTTGACTAAGACATCGAGCTGACGAAGTAAAAGTTGAACAAACGAGTCAATTTTGCACAGAAAACTTAGAGTCGACTCAGACGTCAAGCCAACAAAGTAAAATTTGGACAAACAGGTCAACTCGACATAGTAAACTTTGAGTCGACTAAGACGTCGAGCCAACGAAGTAAAAGTTGGACGAGCCAACGAAGTAAAAGTTGGACAAACGAGTCAACTCAACACAGAAAACTTCCGAGTCAACTAAGACGTCGAGCTCATAAAGTAAAAGTTGGACAAACAAGTCAACTGAACACAGTAAACTTCGAGTCGACTGAGACGTCGAGCCAATGAAGTAAAAGTTGGACAAACGAGTAAACTTAATACAGTAAACTTCAAGTCGACTAATATGTCGAGTTAACGAAGTAAAAGTTGAAAACGAGTCAACTTAATACAAAAAAACTCTGAATCGACTGATACGTTGAATCAACGAAGTCAAAGTTAAAGGAACGAATTGACATGATTCAAGGAACTACGGATCGACCGAAACAACAAGTCAAATGTCAAGACCAAAAGTCAACTTTTTCGCACAAACTCCAGTGCATCAAGAATGATAAAGTTGACCCATCCCTACACAAATAATGAGCCAAAACGCGAAAATAGTCATAAAGGAATTCGAAGTAAAGCTCGAGACATCTACAACTGGACTAAAAATGAGCAAACAACACACAACTAGTTGACAAGATAAACTACAAAAACATGAAAAAAATGAAGTTATTTTCATTAACAATACTACTCTGTTACATCCGAAGAAGAAGATGAAGGAGTATGAAAAGAAATGGAGGCAACCACGGGATCATCAACTATATCATCAATGGGAGAGGGTGAAGGTCTCTCTTCAGAAGAGGGAGAAAGCAATGGCTCTTCAACCACTGGGGCAGCTTCTCACTGCCACCATCTTCGAAAGCTTGATCAACCCGGATAAATCCGCGCTGAGCCCCTCGATATAGTCAAGAAGCTCAACCTGTCCATCAACAACTCGCTTCCAATCTTCGACTTCGACAATTGAAACAGATAGTAAAAAACAAGGGGTTATTACCCTGTATCCAACTCTGCAGCTGAGTAAAAATTCTAAAAGATCATCAATCCAAGCAGTTACAGACCACACATCAGACAACACTAAAACTAGCAGAAAAATGCCAGCTCTCCGATCATTGTTTAGTGAAGAAAAATTTGATATCTATTGCTTTATAGTGTTCTATATTTGAATCGAGAGTTACCCATAGGTGCTTAGTCAATATAGGGTCGACCACGTTTTGGGCAGACTCCTGGCAAGCCTCTCATGGATTGTAGTTAGGATCACTAGGCGGGGGAGTTTGCAATGGAAATGTATAATTAACGGACTTACTTGACAAACTTGAATTTTACTATCTTTTAACAGACATGCTAGAAAAGAATTGGTTTCATTTGAAAGTTTTTTTGCGAAGCGAATTTCCATTTTCAAATGCCCTTCAGATTTTCTTATCGCCCCGAAGTTGGAATTCACCAGTCATGATTTTACTTTTATGGGTTTTTTTAAACACATTTAAGAGGAATGCTAGTAAATGGAAAGAGTAGGCAAAAAAAGCCATTGTTGATATTTGATTTGATTGGATATTCAACATATTCTGTGAAGATCTCAGCATATTTTGTTTAGATTTGATTTGATTTGATACTCAGCATATTCTGTAAATATCTCAAAATATTTTGTAAAGATCTCAGCTTTACAAGCACAGAATAATCTCCTCCTATGTATAGCTCCTTAGAATGATCTTCTTATATATAGACTTTATTCTATACATGTATATATATCATCTTTGTAATGATCAACATCAATAAACAGAAATGCATTTTCTCATCTTTAACTTTTCATGGTATCAGAGCGTTGATCCTAACGTCTCTACCAAGCTTCAGCAATTTTTTATGGAGGATATTGATTCAATAAGTGTCATCCAAAACACTCCCAGCACCAACAAAACCATCAACCAAGAAAACCAAAATACTACTCATCAAACCAATTTTTTTCACCATTGACCCATCTGATCCTCTCAGGTCATCCAAGTATGATTCTTGTGCCAAAGGTTCTTGATGGAACCAACTATGCTATGTGGAGACGTTCCATGTTGGTGAGTCTTAGTGCCAAAAATAAACTGGGATTCATCAAAGGGACTATACCTACTCCAAGTGAATATGATCCTAAATATTCATTGTGGCAATGATGCAATGATATGGTTCTCTCTTGGATTCTTAACTCTTTAAATCAAGATCTTGCCAATAGTGTCCTCTATGTGGAAACCCCTTCTGGTAGGATCTGCAAGAACGATTCTGACAAGGTGATTTTTCTCATCACTATCAGATTCAATGTTTCATTGTGGAGTTAAAGCAAAATCAGGATTCCATCTTCACATATTACACCAAGATAAAAACGCTATGGGATGAGTTGAAAATGTGTTGTCCAGCTATTTCATGCACTTGTGGAGGACTCAAGCAACTGTCAGACAAAAAAGAAAGGGTGAACCTTAGACAGTTTCTTATGAGCTTGAATGGGACATATTCAGCTGTTAGAGGGCATTCATGTTTATGCACCCTTTACCAACTATAAAGAAAGCATATTCGCTTTTATGTGAGGAAGAAAAACGAAGAGGACTAACTGAATACAAGATTACTGAACAGGTTCATGCCATGAATGTTAGACAATCGGATTCTGCTTCACAGTGACAAAATTCTTCTCAGACTTGGACGCCTGGCTCATCAAAGACATAAGGGTCTAAGAAACTGCTTCATTGTGCCTATTATGATGGAACTACACATATAGTGGAGAGATGCTTTTATTTGATTGGACTTTCCATTGGACACAAACTTCATGACAAAGATGTACAACCTCCAAATAAAACTCGAAAGGTTTCTGCAAATCAAACGGGAGTTGAATCATCTCACACAGTCACCAAGGCCGCCCAAACTTCTGATCAACCTATTCAATTCACTCCTGAAGAATTCTCACAAATCAAAGCTTTTTTCCGAAAAGAAAAATCCACTGTCTCAACCAATTATACAGGTAACTCTACTCCATTTTGTTCATCATCCACATCCCAAAATTTCAAGTCTCTTCATTGGATCATTGATAGTGGTGCTACAAATCATATAGCTACTTCAGTCATAGATAAAGTCAATGTTTCTATGTTTTCTCAAGTCACCTTACCAAATGGTTCTTATGAAAAAATCACAAGTGTTTGTTCTGCACATATTACACAAAAATTGTGTGTTCATGATGTTCTCTGTGCACCTTCATTTCATGTGAACCTTCTTTCTGTCAGTCAACTCACATCTTCTCTCAATTGTTTCATTCACTTTTTTCCTACTTTTTGTATATTGCAGGACCTAGCTACGAAGAGGATGATTGGCATGGGGAAGTAGAGTAAGGGACTGCACTATCTTATATCACAATCAGAGTTGCATCCGCCTTCACCAACCTCTTATCAAGTCTCTCTCCCATCAATAGCTATTTGGCATAAAGACTAGGACGTCCATCCAAATTGCCTTCTCAGTTTCTGTCCAAAAGAATTCCATCTTTTCTTCATGATCCTCAACATTCATGTGATGTTTGTCCTTTGGCAAAACAAACAAGGTAATCTTTTCCTATAAGTTATATTCAAAGTACTCATTCTTTTGATCCTATACACTGTGATATTTGGGGTTCACCTAAAATTGAAACACACACTGGCGCTCACTATTTCTTAACTATTGTGGATGATTACACCCGTTTTACGTGGATTTTTCTTATGAGATTCAAATCTGAAACATAAGGCTTGTTAAAAACATTCATTACTTTTGTCAACACTCAATTTAACTGTCAAGTTAAAAGCATATGGAGTGATAATGGTCTAGAATTCACTTCTTTAAAGCCATTTCTCTCTACTCTTGGCATCATGTTCCAAAGTTCATGTCCACACACACCTCAACAAAATGGTGTTGTCGAAAGAAAGCATCGACACCTTCTCAACGTCGGTCGTGCCTTGAGATTTCAAGCAAATTTACCATTGAAATGTTGGGGTGAAAGCTCACTCACTGTTACTTATCTCATAAATAGACTTCCTACCCCAGTTTTGAACCATAAATCACCATATGAGCTCTTATATGGAAAACCTCCCACATATACACACCTATGCACTTTCGGTTGTCTTTGCTATGCCACCAACTTGCAACCTTTGGCCAAATTTTCACCAAGAGCTCGTTGATGCATTTTTGTTGGATATCCATTTCGTCAAAAAGCCTACCGAGTTTATGATCTTACCACTCGACAATTATTCACTAGCCGTGATGTTGTTTTCCAAGAAAGTACATTTCCTTTTTCCACTCCCACTTCATCCAATTCTTCACCATCAATCTCTCTACCTTGCATATCTCTTGACTTCAATGATATTCCAATTCCAATTTCATCTCTACCCCTAACTCATCAACCGAGACGCCTTCTCCTTCATCTCACTCTTCTAATGATCTCTCACCATCATCATCAAACCCAACAACATCTTCCTTGCCATTATCTTCTCATTCTCCACACTTAAACACATCTTCTCCTATTCTTCGTGACCTTCATTATGGCCAAGTTGGTACATCACCTTCCTCTACAACTGTAGGCAAGTCTTCCTCTTCTCGGTCAGGTACTAAATATCAATTATCAAACTTTATCTCCTACCAGTCATTATCTCTTTCTCAACAGTTATTTGTTAACACAATTTCTAGCACTCTTGAGCCTACAACATATGAACAGGCACTACGTGATCCAAAGTGGTGTGAAGCAGTGCAGACTGAGCTCACCGCCCTTGAAAATCAAAAACACGGTCCCTAGTTCCATTATCTCACAATCTAGGCAGCAAATGGGTTTTTCGAATCAAATATAAATCAGATGGCTCAGTAGAAAGGTACAAAGCACGTTTGGTAGCAAAGAGATATGCTCAAAAAGAAGGCTTGGATTATCACGAGACTTTTGCTCCAGTTGTTAAGTTAACCACAGTTCGTTGTCTCCTTGCCTTGGCAGCTGTTCAAAATTTGCCACTATTTCAAATGGATGTCAATAATGTTTTCCTTCATGGTGATTTGCATGAAGAAGTGTACATGAAGCCACCAACTGGACTTTGTCAACAGGAGGAGAAGTTTGTGTGTCAACTTCACAAGTCCCTTTACAGACTCAAACAAGCGCCTAGAAATTGATTCTCTAAGTTCTCAGAAGCCATTAAACTAGCTGGGTTTTTTCGATCACAATCAGACCACTCTCTTTTTGTGCAAGAAAAAGGCTCAACTCTAACCATGGTTTTGTTTTACATGGATGACATGATCATCACAGAAAACAATGACAAAGTTATTCAAAATCTCAAGCTTTTTCTTCACAAATAGTTTCACATGAAAGACCTTCGTAATCTCAAGTATTTTCTCGGTTTGGAAGTAGCAAGATCAAAAGCTGGGATTGTCATATCTCAGCGAAAATACACACTGGAAATTCTTGAAGATGTTGGACTTCTTGGAGCTAAACCTGTTGACTTTCCCATGGAACAGAATTTGTGGCTTACAAATGATCAAGCACTACACCAAAAATACCCATCAGCAACGGTTTGGGACCGTGGGGGTAACCAATGGCCATGGCTAAGAGGCGTGGTCTGTAGAGGCGTCGCGAAATCATCCGTGACGGCTATAAACCGTGGCCAAACATTTTAGCAACGGTTTTATGCTCGAGGACGGTTGATGATTTAGCCACGGTTCTAAGCCGTTGCAACAATTGTAGCCACGGTTTTAAGCCGTGGCTAGTACTGGCCACGGTTTTAAACCGTGGCAAGTTATGGCCACGGTTCTAAGCCGTTGCAATAATTTTAGTCACGGTTTTAAGCCGTGGCAAGTACTGGCCACGGTTTTAAGCCGTGGCAAATGATGGCAACTGTTTTAAGCCGTGCCAAGAATAAATTACCACGGTTTTAAGCCGTGGCAAATGATGGCAACGGTTTTAAGTCGTGCCAAGAATAAATTACCACGGTTTTAAGCCGTGGCAAACATGAATTACAACGGTTGTAAGCCGTGGCCAGTCAAAAAAAAATTCAAAAAAAAAGAAATATGGTTTGTTGCGAGGGTTTGAAACCGTTGCAAAATAATATAATTCAAAAAAAAAATTAAATTTTTTTTGCTGCTGCAGCAAAATCACAGCCACACACCTTTTTTTTTTTTTTTAGTTAAACCTCCAGTGGGGAGGGGCAGCTATGGGATTCCAGATCTTTATTACTTATCAAAAAAATTGATTTACAATCAAAACGGGGGTACATTACGACTTTACCCGTATAAAAACCAAACAAAAATGGACAAAAAACCTTGCCCAATCTAAATTACCGCAACCCCAGCCACAAGCTGGCTAACAAGACTTGAAGACTAAAAGCCCACTAACAATCACTTAAAACAAGCACATAAGCATAAAGAAGTACCAAAAATAAAAACAGAGTTAGCAACTCTGTTGTGGAGTTAGTGCACCTCCCTACTCAATCCGCAGCCTCGCTCCTGCAACACCAACCAGCACTCGCATTCCCACACCAAGCAACACACCACACCCTGCAGTACCCAGGCAGCATGTACACGTCTGGCTGCATCTTGCCTCGCAGCAGATCCGCCAGCAATAGTGCCTGGAACCATTCATGCCACCTGCAAAAAGAACAATTTAGTAGAGTGGACTTCAGAAGCATAAATCAACAGATTGGTGTAAAATATGGACGGTTTAGAATATGCAAAGTTTGGTATTGTGGTCTAAGGAGCTAACCTGCTCTGCTTCCAACACCAAGGCAAAGTGCTGAAAAATCAAGTGTTTCTCTTACGGTCATCTCGGGTATATATGTGCAAGTCATTTTGACTTATGTACGCCGATGTTTTATGAGGAACAAACTCATCAAGTTTGCATCCATTGTAAGATACATCCCCTGTTATCTGAAATGGAATAGAAACGTATTGGGATCACAGTAATGAGTAAATTGATCTTACCTTATATAGAAACCTCAGTTAGCTGATAAATGAAGTTCTAAATTACTGATTAAGCTTGCTGCTTTGGCATTTTCTTCTTATAATTCTAATTTTTCATTGTTTTGCATCATGTAGCAGCTATAGTAGCATGTCCACTTAGATTACAATCCATATAAATGAAATTAAGGGTGTGCTTGTTTGCTAGAGTTTTCTATTGGAAAATATCACATGCAAACTCAAATAAGCGCAGACAAATGACATTTTTAGAGGCAATTGTTAGCCAGGAGTTACTCAACCATCAAATGCAGCCCAACTTCTTTTCTTGAAACTAATCATAGTTCAGAGTAACTGTGAATATATCCTGAAACTTGGAGATTTCTTAGTTTCTTTTGTTTTATGTAAAAGAAATGGAATAATCAAAGATTCGAAGGAAACATTTCTTGTAGATAGCTTATTTTACCATTTTATTATTTGCGGGGGAACTATTGTAAAAACAATCTATTTGTAGATATTTATTTTTCTAATGAAAATCTAACCTTGAGAGACTTGCTTAATTTTCCTGCCAGGGCCAACAACAAGGTGGTCTTCCCACATCCTGGAGGCCCAAGTAGAAGAGTCATCCTGCAATGCAAAAAATCCTCTGTAAGTGAACATTTTCAGCTTTGCTTTTGAAGAATTAGAGAATAGCTTATTAGTGGGACCAAATCCAAGATTGGGTAACTAAAAGATAGTAATTCTACAAGTAACTTTAGAGCCCAATTGTAAAATTTTCCAGAAAGACTTATGACTGTGCCTGTGGTTCAAAGACTGAAAGAAGATTGAGTACAACATTGTTGTTTCAATGTTTTGTTTTACAGTGAAACTTAACTGTACCAAACATCCATCATCCATGATGAAGGGTGACTGCCATATTTGTCATCCCAGTACATTGTGCTGTATGCTGAGTACCTGAAAAGGCAGGGGATAAAGAGGAAAGGTCATCCTGGAAGAAGCAAAATAATACTGTTTTAAGATTTGGAGTTTATAGTGGAGTCACCCACCGGGCAGAGTTCTTTTGTTATTTCATTCAAGGTCTTTTTGGGCTTCTGATGTATGACCTAAAGTCCCAGAAATTAAACAGAGGATTAGGCTAATACTAAAATGAAAATAATGCACTACTGAAACAGAAAACATGCTTGTCTAAATTGCACCAGGAAACCAACTGCTTGTCTGATATGTCTTGATTCCTCCCAAGCTGAGCCTGCATACTGTACATATTTTGACATTAGAAGTTTGCAAAATAATTGCTGAAAAAGTAGGGTATGGATTCAAACTGACCTCTTCAGTGGCAGTAATACACCATTGCTCCAACTCAGATAACCCTGCTTTTACATACTCTCCGTTGCTGAATGAACAGTACTCGCGACGCAAAAGAAGGCTGCGAAATGGTAATAGGAATAGAATTACTGAATCAATAGTCTATTTCATTACAATAAATTATGTTACAATTTGATGTATTGGAGATTCAAGAACAGAAACATGTTGAATAGCTGAACATTAACGAATGAGAATATCTGCGTAAACACCTTGCGGACTAAGAATGGGGTAACCTGTAAGAAGTAAGATGTAAGAGAATGATAGCATTCTCAGTAAAATGAATATCACCAAGAGAATGATAGCATTCTCAGTAAAATGAGTATCACCACATTTTCATTATTTTTAGAATTTCAGAACTCACATAATTGGCTCTCAGTGTCTTTAAAGAATTTTAGAGCAGAGCTCAATGTACAACAGAATTCTTGCATTATTGAAAAAAAGATTTCTTTGCAGATTTTAAAAGATAGATTTGTTAAAGTGATATTATAGTAAATAGCAATATGCATGCATTAAACTCACACCATTGTCCATATCAAGAAAAGCAGTTCTATGACCTACTAGGAATCATCCAACTAAAAAATTTTCAGAGATAGTTAGCTTACCACCTTTGTCAATGGTGCACATAACCCATAGAAGCAGCACCACAACGCCATTTGTTTGATGGATTTTTCAAGTTGGTCACAGTTGCCATGTAACCATTCAAGCCTGCTGCTAAAATATGATAACAGATGTGGCCAAGAACCTGCAGGAAATGCGATTTTCTTATTCCTAAGTATGCATAATAAGAAGTGACTAAAAAGTTGCAATGCCAAAGCAAATTGAAACCTACAAAGGCATAGTCGCAATCAAACCGCAAAAAGATCCACTGGCCTGATAACCAAAGAAGTGACAGATGGCATTGAAAATTTTCCCCTTGTATGTGCCTTCTTTCTGTGTAAAAATCATGGATATTAGGATGAGTAATTAGCTTCAGAATAGCCAAAACTATATATCCAGGAATGGAGGGGTAATAATTTACCAACGCTTGTTGATTTCTGCTTCCACTAAGTAGGCCAGAAGTTTCTCTGTCTCAATCTGGACAAGAAAATACAATCAGAAACCTCTATCACCCTTTATCATAAAGGGCACTTGAATTGTTTTACCATTTTGTAAGTGAAATGATCTGTCTTTGGTGTTAGCTGCTTCAAATGGTCTGCTCCAGTCTCATTTGAAGTAGAGTGCATTTGCAAGTATAAGCATAGTCTCCTTTGAAGTAGAGTGCATCTGCTTCAAATGGTGTCAGTGCACCTTCTTCATAAAGAGCAGCTGCAACAGACTGCACCAAGGAAAAAAATATATAAGTTATTCATGAGAAAGTTTATCAATTGCAGACGTTCATAGCATGACTTCCTACCGAGTTTTCTGAAATGAACGCTAAAATTAGAAATGTTGTTGTCAGCTGTGCTACAGAAGAGGCACGAAGGTTAACACCCTCAAAATCTTTATCAGATACCAGTTTTCCAAGACGATTCTCAATGCCCTGAATGTCAGAGCCACTAGAAAAATCTCCAATATTGTCAACATCCATGGAATCTACAAGAATATTCTCTGAAGTATGGTGAGCATCTTCATCAGAAGCCAGAACAGTAGCATAACGCAGAAGTCCAGTAGCCCCATTTTTTTTGTAAACAAGACCAGCATCTACCCATTCCAACAATCTTGTCGGAGCATCCTTACGGTTAGCTCCAGGAGAAGATGAATGCAATGCTTTGTGAAGCTCAATAGCATGTTCAATCCAAGAAGCCAGAGAAGATGCAATTGGGTCAGTAACAATGACTTCAAACAGTTCGGCGGTTGAGTGAAATATTGCAAGATTGATTGAAGAAGCTCCTGGATCTGATATTTCAACACAAGTAAACAAACAAAAACAGAAAATACATACACAAAATTAAAAACTTTCCACTATCATTCCTTGGACAACATTCCAAAGAAAGAAGCCTTAGTAGGACAGGCCTTCATCCAAATTTTACTAAGATTCTTAGCAATAAAGTTGTTTCCATGATGGGAAGAATGGGGAGTCTCTATGATTCCAAAGAGATATTTCACAAAAATACCATCTTCTTTACCATCTCAAATCATATCATCATCTATATCAGTGGGGGCAGTTATAGGGGCCTTGCTGCTGATCATGGCAAGCAGATTACTGAATTAATCCATCTCCCATTCATAAAGATGCCTTCTGAGGTTGAACTGCAAATTTGGATGAGCATTAGATCCATCCCAAAACTCATAAACAGTGCCCTTCTTTTTGTTGCAGATCTGGAAAATATGGGGGAAGTAGCACCATCACACCACTTGTCATGCCAAAAACTAATGATGTCTCTTCTGCCTAGTTTGGAGGTGATATATAATTGAAACTGAATCCCCAAATATCCATATCACACGTACTGGATATTGCAAATCATGGTGACATTTTAAGATCATGAGACATAAGTACATTCGTTAATTTCATTGACAGAGGCACATAATGGTTTTGCTCTGATGATTCTAAGTTTCTAACCAATATGAAACATCACCATATTAAATGATAAATCAAATCAGTTTCTAACCAATATGAAAGATAACAATACTTGGCCCAAGAAGCTGACAGTGACAGAACCCATTCTAGTCCTAATTGAAGGATCATGTTGCTTATGAGATAAAAAGTATTATCCAGGTTTACCTTGAGAATTAACAACACATGGGAATCAATATCACAGTTTGAAAAATCACAACTTGATGACGCTATCAAGTTAATGGTTGCTTTGTAAGATAACACACCCTCGCTCTGTCCAAAAATCAATGATCTGCTTGCATAGGCCACCGGTGATGGATCATCCACTGGTCCGCGTGAGTTCAACAATTTCTGAAGCAATTATAGTTTTTATTTTGAACTCCAAGAATTAACTAACAATTAGTTCAACTAAGAAAAGAAGTATGAAAAGTATTATGACAAAAAACTGTTATACATGTGAGTGCATGCAGAAACAAAAATATATGAAGAGCTAAGACCACGTCCAAGAGTACACAATTATAGAAAAATGCATATATAGGTGTGAAGCTGATAAGAAGCCATGGAAGATTGATGAATTACCTCTGTGGCCTTTCACAGCTTTTGGGTCTTTCTTTTCCTTAGTAACGCCAAAAACATCAAAGCATAGGTCTTTCATTGATGTTGAGACCTATAATTGTAGTTCAAATAACAATATCAATGAAATTGAAAAGAAAAAAAATTAGATTACAAGACAGAAAGAATAAGAATATCATCGTAATAATTTGATGCTTGTCTTACACTTTTAAATTCAGATTCTGAAGTGCCACAGAGCTCGATCAACTTCAACTTATCTATTTTAAGCTGTGAACAAAATAACCTGCATCACATAACCTAACAAAAAAGAGATGGAAAAACATCTTGGGAAAAAACTAAACACAAACAGGACTAAAAACACACTGGTCACTAAACTTGTGTTTCTTTGTACATAAATAAAATGCAACAGCTGTAAACACAGGCCTGGTGAAATCTGCACTTGCACGACGAAACACATAACCAAACTCGCAAAAAAATCAAAAAAGCACAACAAACATCGCAATCCAAAGTCATTACTCACTTCACCCCAATAGCATTCTGCATCATATTAAACGACCGATTCCCTGCTGAATTCCAGCACACCATCACGCTAACAGCAGAAAAAAAAAAAAAAAAAAAAAAAAAAAAAAAAAAAAAAAAAAACCAAGCAACAGAGTACATCAGGACAGAGCACTCTGTCAAAACAGAGCATGTTATCCAGTGTATTGCAGCACCGAAAAAAACTGGACAGAGCAGCTCCAATTCTCGGCAGACCAGCCCTGCAAGCAAACTTCGCTGCTCCGAGTCCAACCATTTCAACAAAACAAAACATAGCAAATACTGCCAGATATACTGTCAGAAAAAGGGAAGAAAAAAAAATCATTAGTTCATGACATGCATTTAGGCAGCTAATCATAGGAATCATTCGTCGGTGCTCTACAATGAAAAAACACAATGTAATTGGTATTTGGTAATCTCATTCTCAATGACACAGTATTTCAGCATATTTTTGCCGCTCCTCCCACCTTTTACACAATATGAATACAAATGCTTCATTTTCTGATATTAAAAAAAAAAAAAATATATATATATATATATATATATATATATATATATATTAGGTAATCTCCTCTTTAAGTTAAAAGAAATGACTTAGGGACATAGTGAATATGAAAGAAAGAAGGAAGCTCCAACTATAGCACTTGTTCTTTCCATGTTGTAATATATAACAAAATAATAAGTATATCTTTTTATCATACATTGTCATAGTTCTATTTAGTTGTCATATGCATGTCATGTCCATATCCCATGTCATTTCTTTGGGGGAAATAGCTCGTCACAGACGATGCACTAGAGAACTAAATCAACTAGTAAACTATTAATCAACATGTATTACCTGCTCTCACCTCCAAAATGCAGTCCCTTTCATCTGCATCATCCTTAGGAAGCATGGACATGAGCAGCATGTTCTGCAACACCTTGCAATATCACAATAGCCACCTGCACATCAGAAAATTTAATATATATATATATATATATATATATATATAAGAACCATATAACCATATCACAATGAAAAAAATATAATGAAACTTAACACAAAAATTGATAAAGGTAAACATACCCTCATCCCTCCTCCTTTATCCGGGCTTGGGACCGGCAATGTAAAAAAGAACCTTTACATTGGCGGAGTTAAAAAAGGGTTGTTATAAATTTAAAAAACATAGGTAAGTATATATATATACATATATTCAACAAGAAAACAACACTACTAAGATTACATATTTGGGACTACCAAATCCAAATTAAAATTACAGATTTGGGACTACCAAAACCTAATCAGTCAGGAGTGTGTAAGTCAAAAAACAAAAATGAACGTATAACTACTAAGTACTACAGTATTGCATGCAAGTCCACAAAAATAGCAAGCATGAAGGATATCGTTCAAGGTTGTAACTACTCAAAAGTCAAAATAAGAAACAAAGACAAAATAATTGGTCTCAACCAAAGAGGATGACTAAAATAGCATTAGAAATGCATCAACCAAAGAGGATGACTAAAATAGCATTAGAAATGGTATTATCATTATATATAATTGTCACTTCAACATATGGTGACTTAGTTGTCTTAGCTTGTTAATATCATAGAGTCGGTTAACTCTTTTCTTTGCAATCAAACACATCCTTAGAAAAAAAAAACACGCTTCCTTACGTAAGGTATTATCATTATATATAATTGCCACTTCAACATATGGTGACTTAGTTGTCTTAGCTTGTTAATGTCATAGAGTCGGTTAACTCTTTTATTTGCAATCAAACACATCCTTAGAAGAAGAAAAAACACGCTTCCTTACATCAAGGTATCGTCATTACAATAGTCACTTCAACATTGGCCTTTGCTTGTTAATATTACATAGTCCCTCAACTCTTTTCCTAGCAATCAAACACATCCTAATAAAAAAAACACATCTTCATACTAAATTTCCTTTTTAGGTCAGCATTTTCCTTTGGGAAGTCAAGAACATGAGGCGACAAGACAAGAAGATTGAAAGATCTTTACGATATGCATGTGTTATTGACAAAAACCTATATCATTTATTTTATTGGATCCCAAAATCATTAAATGACTTTAGTGAGGTTTAGATGAATATTATCTGCCACGAGTCTGTCAGCTGAGCTAACACTTGAAAAAAATAAAAAATAAAAGTCATGCTTCCTTACGTCAGGGTATCATCATTATAATCGTTACTTCAAAATATGGCAACTTAGCTGTCTCAGCTTGCTAATATCATAGAGTTTCTCAACTCTTTTTTTTTTTTGAAATCAAACACATCCTTGGAAAAAAAAAATGCTTCTTTACATTCGGGTATTGTCATTACAATCGTTACTTCATGTGGTGACCTAGTTGTCTTAGCATGTTAATATTGTAGAGTCCATCAACTTTTTTCTTTGCAATCAAACACATCCTTAGAAGAAAAAAAAAAAGAGTATCTTCATACTAAATTTCCTTTTTAGATCAGGATTTTCCTTTGGGAAGTCAAGAACGCGAGGCGGCAAGAGGATTGAAAGATCTTTACAATATGCTTGTGCTATTGACCAAGTCCTTATTCAGCAAATCTTCGTTTAGTCATGAACTAGGACACCAATATGCACACAAGACCAAAAACATGTGATAATTTGGTAGGGTAGAAGAAAAGAGCAGATAACATACGTAACCTATAAGCCTTTCTATTACAGTCCAATTTTGTGAGTTAAATTTTGTGAGTTAGATTGACAGACATAGCACACGAATGAGAACAATAAATAGAAACGACAAGGTTAGGTAATGTTTGATTGAGAGTGACACCACTGTTTCTGCTTAAAAAAAATAGGGGACAGAACATTACATCCCCCTTATGGAAGGCACCAAAATTTGGTGTAGTAGTGCTTACTTTTCAACCATTTCAGCTGTTGAATTGTTCAATATCGTAATTTCATAGGAGCATCCACTGATATACGATCATTTTTTACGATGGGATCCCATAAGGCCATAACCCCTCACCATGTAAAATGTACGTAAAACTCAAGCGTGAAAAGTTGGTAACTAGGCAACCCGCTATCAAGAGAAGGCATATGATGGAAGACATCTGCTTTTATATATATAGGGACTTCTCTAGCATACATTTCGAAGCATCACTTAGGTGGGTGAATGAAGCAGGACTCATCTAGCTATATATGGGATTGCCGAGGTTCCATTAACAAAATCGAAAAAATGTAAGTTAGTTCAAAAGTCTCATAGTATGTTTCAAATAGGTCATGCTTTCATATGAGGGCTTCAATGGTTTCTTTAGCAGTTTCTGTTAGCTAGCCTGTGTTTCAAAGTGTTGATTTCATGTTTAAATTTGTTGATACATTGCATATGCACGACTCTTTTGATATAATATTCAGGCTCATTGGTGGGAAAACAATTTTTATTTTCTTTTATTTTTTCTTTTCCTGGTTTAAGAAAACCACCTAGCTTTGGGCAATGCCAAGGGGACCGCAGTCACATTGTAAACTAAAATGTAAAACTCAAGCGTAAAAAGTTGGTAACTAGGCAACCCGCTATCAAGAGAAGGCGTATGATGGAAGACATCCGGTTTCCGACAAAGTTTTTAAGCCCTAACCAGCAGACGTCACTAAAAAAAAAAGACAATTCAGCAACGGCTAAAAACCGTTGCTAATTGTCAAAAAAACATTGCTAAAATGAATTAGCAACAGCTCAACAACCGTGCTTGTTTTTCTTTAGTTCTGATCTCTCATGTTTTGTTTTTTATAATGTTCTATTATTTTTAATGTTAGACAACTCCTTCCATTATTCTAATGTTTTTGTTTGTTTATAATTAGGAACATAATTAGTCCCACATTTTATTGACTGTTGAGAAACTGAGGCATGACAATTTCTAAAATAAAGCCCTGCTAACTGGGCTTTCAACTTCTATATTAATCTAACATGTCTGACATAATCATGCATTTAACATGTCTAACAAAATCATGCATCAACAAAGGTTTCTCAAACAATCAACAGAATCATGCATCAACAAAGGGCTAAAACATTACTTCAATCTAACATGTCTTGAAAAAATTCAAATAAAAAAAAAACATTCAAGAACCCAAGAAGTAAAAAAAAAATTCATTACCAGACCAAGCCGTTCCCCGGCCCGAAAGATCCTCCACTGATTGATTATGGTTCACTTCTTCTTCTTTCTCTTAACACTCTCATCTGCTCCTCTCTCTGACTCTGATTTTCTAACAAACCCTAAAATGAAAGCATCAACAAAAGTTTATCAAACAATCAACAGAATCATGCATCAACAAAGGGCTAAAACATTACTTCAATCTAACATGTCTTGAAAAAATTTTAAAAAAAAAAAAAAAAAAAAATTCAAGAACCCAAGAAGTAAAAAACAAATGCATTACCAGACCAAGCCGTTCCCCGGCCCCAAAGCTCCTCCACTGATTGATTTTCGTTCACTTCTTCTCCTTTCTCTTCACACTCTCCTCTGCTCCTCTCTCTGACTCTGATTTTCTAAGGAACCCTAAAACAAAAATGGAAGGAGGCGAAAGTGTTTTCGCCAAACCGTGAAAGTGTTCTCCACAATCTGATTTGAAACGAAAATGGAGCTCCTCGATCTCTCCTGCGCAAATTTTTTTCACAATACGTCGAAACTGTTTTTCGCAATGACCGCGCTATTTTTCCCCAATTTTTTTCGCCAAAGCGTGAAACTTTTTTCGCCAGAGCGCGAAACTCCTCTCTCCACACAGGCGCACGTGCAAAACACTCGTGTTTAGCCACGGTTTTAAGCCGTTGGCAGTTCAAAACACTCTTATACCCACGGTTTTAGCCCGTTGGCCATTATAGCCACGGTTTTTTGTCGTGGCAAATGAACCCACGGTTTAAAACCGTGGCCATGGGGTAGTGATTATAGCCATGGTTTTAAGTCGTTGGCAGTTCAAAACATGCTTATACCCACGGTTTTTGGCCGTTGACCACGATTTCCACGGTTTTTGCTGTTGACCACGATATTCATGGTTATTGGCCGTGGAAAATAAAGCAACGCTAAAAAGGCCTTTTGGTGTAGTGAAGGTGAATTATTGAATGATGTTTCACGCTACAGAAGATTAATGGGACGATTACTTTATCTTAAAATTACTCAACCAGATATCATGTATTCTGTGAACATCTTAAGTCAACTTATGCACGCACCAAGGAAACCTCATTGGGATGCTGCTCTTCGTGTTGTGAGATATTTAAAGAACAATCCCGGGACCGGTTTCCTATTTTCTTCCAACAACTAAGAGCTTATTGTGATGAAAATTGGGAAAATTGTCCTATGACAAGAAGATATATATCAGGTTACTTTGTATTTCTTGGAGATTCTCTAATTTCATGGAAGACAAGAAAACAAAAAACAGTCTCCAGGTCATCCGCTGAAGCTGAGTATAGGTTCATGACTACTGCAACATGTGAACTTACTTGGCTTAGATATTTATTTAAAGATCTGTGGGTTCGTTTGAAACTGGTTACTTTGTTCTGCGATAATCAAACAGAACTCCATATTGCTGCAAATCCTGTCTATCATGAACGTACTAAGCATATCAAACTTGATTGCCATGTTGTGAGATAAAAGATCCAAGCAGGTGAAATTGTTACCAAATTTGTTCCCACATATCTTCAGTTGGCCGATGTCTGCACTAAGCTTTAGGAGGAAACATTTTTACGAAGTTAATAAGCAAGTTGAACATTCTCGATATTCATGCTCCAACTTGAGGGGGAGTGTTGAGATTTGATTTGATTTGATTAGATATTCAACATGTTCTGTGAAGATCTCAGCATATTTTGTTGAGATTTGATTTGATTTGATACTCAGCATATTTTGTGAATATCTCAGAATATTTTGTAAAGATCTCAGCTTTACAGGCACAAAATAATATCCTTCTATGTATAGCTCCTTAAAATAATCTCCTTCTATGTAAACTTTATTCTATACATGTATATATATTATCTTTGTAATGATCAACATCAATAAACAAAAATACATTTTCTCATCTTTAACTTTTCAGCCATAGATGAAGGTGACAATTCTGATCAAAACTTATATGAACATCAAGGAGATGGTTGCCCGATTTGTTTGTAACTAATGGTTAATTTTCAGGGATCTAGCCTTCTTCCACTCTAGTTTTTTTTTCCATCTTTCCAGCACCCACGTTGGTTCTCTAGATGTCAAATAATGAGGCCGTAACCATTTCTATTGCCTATGGTTACATTTTAATTTAGTAGCAACAATTTTAATTTAGAGAATGGCAAATGGTTGTAGTACTATCTAAAAGTTGCGAGGTATTCTTACTTGCATGTGGGACGTTGCGCTTCCTTCACACACCCACTCACCAGCAGCTACCCATCCTGATTCTGATAAATACCTTAAAAATGAAATTCTGCATTATGGTAGCACTGTACTAAAGATTGGGTTTGCCCTGTCCTTTCTTCTATCTATGGCAAGAGAAACTTTGCTTACTTCTCTATATTCCAGTCCATTGTGAGATGAACCTAAAAGATCAGACTGTAAATTCTACTTAGCATTCCTACTAACCCTTGAGCTTCACATCCAACAAAGCTAAATGAGAGTAACCGACAATCATATCATCCAGAGCAGCTTGATCAGTATAGAAATGAATATTAGGGTTTAAAGTATTGTAACAGGGAAACGCTGATCTGTTTTCCCTGTTTCAGACCCTGTAAAACTGTAAAACAAAATATACTCTGGACAGTCTTTGTGTCGCAGTCTTGTTTTTCTTTGTTTATTTGTGGGTGTTTCTTCATTTCAGTGTAGGTTTTCTGCGTTGTAGTCTTGAGATATTTCATTCATTATTTGGCTTTCTTTGGGGTTTTTTGTTCAATTACTTAAATTAGTTCTAGCTAGTTAGAGTTATAAATTCTGAAAGTTTATGTCTGACATACTATAGTAAGCACCTCATTCTTACTTACAGTTACACAACTCCCTTACTGTAATGTATCTCCATTACTGTAACAATAGTTTATGTCTGGCATACTATAGTTACACAACTCACTGACTATAGTTTATGTCTGAAAGTTTATGTCCCAAGGCATATGATTCTCATATTCATGGGACTTTCATTTCCACTATTGATCACAAAATTTAATGGTGGATGTGGAGTAATACATCATAGCCTTAAATGTTGGGCCCCCTCATGAATTCCCATAATATAGGATTCCATGCAACCAAGCACACCCTAAGAATATTTGTTTTTCTGATTAGTGTTAGAAGTGAATATATGTCATTGGACATAAAGATACTAAATATATGTTCTTTAAGGTACTTCATATCAGTCTTCATATCAGGTGTTCATTAGATTATCTATTAAAATGGATCCTACCCTTTTTGTTGAACACAGTGAAATAACATTTGTAGTTTCCTTTTACATCTTTAGTTTATCCTTAGAAAAATAAATTTTACTAACACTTACACTTAATGTCAAATGCAGGCTTTTTTTGGCAACTACAATGCAAGGTCGTACCAACAGTGTTTCCTCCCACCACAATCCAAACAGTTCTAATGGTAGTGACGTACATCCAAATGATCTTCATTTTGATGAGCTTGGTGACCATGATGGTGATGAAGAATGATTCAAGGAGGTTGTGGATATGAATAGATGTTGATGAGTTAAAGAGCTTAGTGTTACTAGAGTAGCGTTAGTTATTTTTCGGACATCAACATGGTGTAACTTGATATCATTATTGTATTCGGTTTTGCGACTTCGCATATGTAATGAAAGAATGCAATATTTTTTTATGAATAAAAATTCTACTATTTTAATTTTAGACTGTACATTACAAAAAAAATAAAAATAGGTGGGGCTATTTATAAATATGTGCTAGTAAATAGCTACAATAAATGGGTGAAAAATGAATCGTTACAAATATAATGAAAGTGTGAAGAAAAATTTCACAGGTCGATAATTTTAATTAATGATGAAACCATGACAAAATGTTCCTTACATATAAATTATATAAGTGAGGAAAGATTCCTCACAGAAAGTTCTTAGTAAATATTTAAATTACTATCGTGACAAACTGTTCCTCACATATAAATCACATAAGTGAATAACGATTCATTACAGAAAGTCACCACACGTGACGCCAGCTTTTCATCACACATAACACTTTATAGTGACAAAATTTGTGTCACCTATGTTGTAACTGTATACCTGCACGTTGAGTTTATGTGAGGAACTACTCGTCACGTAAGCGGACTATCCGTGACGAGTAAGGAATTCGTCACCTAATACTTTCCTTAATGCCCCTTATGTGAGGAACGCTGTGACGATTGAAATTCCTCACCATCGTTGAACGATGACGAATTAACATGTTTTAGTGAGGAACAACGTTCTTCACCTAATGCCATATTTCTTGTAGTGCGCCTCTCAGTGATATCGGGAATAATAGATTGTTCAATCTCAGCACAAAAAGCTTCATCATAAGCTACCTTCTCAGCAGATAACTCCTTCTCCACATCACGTAGACGGGCACGAACCTCATCCAACTTGGCTTTCAAGGACTCAAGCTCAGCAGCTTATTTATCCCGCATACTTTCCGCCTCAGTCAACAAAGTCTGAGCAGCCCTGGTAGTCTTCTTCAAATCTGCGCAATCTACGCATTGCGCTCTCAACACGTCGAATTGGGAAAGAACGTGAGAAAACACTAGCAACATTGCTACCAACCTTCTCTCCAAAGAAACCATCTGATCAAGGCCGGCTCGATAGACCGAGGCTATTTCCCCTACATAGGCGAGATGATTCATCCCATCAATTATCTGCTCAATACCACAATCAAAGTGGTCACATGGACCCAATACGGGCATCAATGTTTTTTCACTGATCACATGTGTCATTCATTTATCAACTTGTGCGCACCATCTTGCATGTCAAGCTGAGTGAACCAGCAAAACTTGTCATCTGACTTGATACGAATATCTTTTGGGCTTGATTCAGTCCTGCCAACCCGTGAATGAAGAACACGAGGATCCGGAAGCACTGAGGAACTACCCCCAACAACCGGAAGGGCGGAAGGAACAGCAATGACAACGAAAAAACCGCTCTTACCCTTCCGGCGATAAGCAACCATAGCATGTTCAGAAGTAGTAACAGGAGGAACAAGAGGAGAAACTGAGAATTTAGCCGCATCACTAACGTCAATAGAAGAAGGATGAGAGTGAACCTCGAAACTCTGACCACCACCAACAACCTCTTTAAACTGCTCCACTGCTAACTGAAACATTTTATCATCAACAGCCTAGAGGTCATCGTTAGACAATTCAGCAACATCTGAAACAACATAAACAGAATGAAGCCTCTTTTCATTATCGTCCAACAGACGAGTAGTCTCTTTATCGCTCCTCTCCAACACCAGCCTCATCTCCTCAACCTCCTCGAGAGATACGCGGTCATCTTTTACGACATCTTCACAGGAAGGATTTGGATGAAAAAAAAGCCTCCGTAACATCATGACCAGAACTCGGACTGGATTCAATCCAAGTAGAACCACGAGTAGAAAGCAGTTTTTTTCCTCAGAACCCGACTAGGATCTACCTGCAGTCACCTCGACGGACTAGTGGGTCTCGCAAGCTTCCTTTTTCTAGAAGTCGGAACTACAACATTAACAAGAGCATTGAGATTCGTAACACGCCTGTCCGAACTCACTTTCCAATCAATGTTAGAACCACTAACGCCAGCACGAGTAGCGCGAGCAACAATATCATCGGCACGTGACTCAGTAAGCAAGACTCGCTCTGCTTTGTTCATAGTGTACAAACCACTACGATCCAGGATGTCCTCGGAAAGAAATGCCTCCACAGGAAACTTGGGAAGCTTCAAGAATCGGTCACTAATCATCTGGTCCTCCACAGTTAACTGAAGATTCTTCCATTTATTGGGAACTTGGAATGAAGTCGACCTTGCAGTAAAAAGTAGCCAGAGTTAACATAAGCATAAAACCAAGACCTTGACCAATCACTGATGTCATCGTTAAGCTTTTCGAAGCAAACAGGATAATGGAGGAAGCAAATATCCTTGGTCACCATCATACCAACCACCAAATGCAAAACCCTCACTGTCAAAAGAATGTTGGACAGAATAGCCCTCGCGTAAGAAGAAATCATTACTCTCCAACCATTAAGACCCATTTGAGCTGGAGGAATGCCCAAGAAGTTCAGATACTCTCAAAACAACTCTGAAACTTGAAACCGAAAGCTAGAAGAAAACATGCACGGATACAATGCGATGTACCCCAGACCTTGGATTACAAGGACTATCGTTCTGTCTAGGCAAGATAATCTCGAGGCGGGGCGACAGATTGTAGTCAAAACGAAGGCTGTTCAGTGTCACCTGAGAAGCTTTCTTGGAAAAAAAATGAGCCTCACAAATAGCTAGCGAGTTACCGCTTAGTTTATCACCAACATACATTATCAAGGAACAAGAAGAGCAAAAAGAACGAAGAAGGCGAAGGAAGAAACAAACCCTAACTTCAAAGATAGCGTAAAGAGGGAAAATGAATTTTTCATATCCCCTTTTATAGAGCAGGGCAATGAAGGGATTGCTCATAGGACAGCGAATGAGATATGATGGCTATGTGAAATCTCAAAAATGTACACAAAAACGAACGGGCAAGTAAAGAATCAAGACACCAACCCGCAAAAAGTCATTGACAACATTAAATACAAGGCAATGATGGAATTGAAAGATAAACCGTCACGAAGTAAGTAGCCACATCAGTATACCCACTAACTAAAGGGGAGTAGTTGATGATACATCAAAATAGCCCGATCATTGCGGCCATACACGTGGCAGAGAACATCCATCGCGAGGATATGGCGTCCCATCTA
Source organism: Berberis vulgaris (assembly GCA_963556465.1). Taxonomy (NCBI): domain Eukaryota; kingdom Viridiplantae; phylum Streptophyta; class Magnoliopsida; order Ranunculales; family Berberidaceae; genus Berberis; species Berberis vulgaris. Next base: position 74,415,012 of record OY747131.1, on the reverse strand, counting down.
CTGGGTCAGCCCGTAAAACCCAAGAAGAATGAAGCCAACCATAGGGGCCCGACAACGCCCACTATAAGAAGATATAATCAAAGCCCGAATCCAGGCCCGACACGAGTTCCCTCATAAAGAAGATGAACGTTGCATCAAAAAAGAGTCGTGGAGGAAGTTACGCCTCCACGGATGCATCTCCGTCAATGAGGAGACTGTTACGGGAAACATCTCCTTCCATTGCGCCTCACATGCTTAAGTCACACAGAGAATTAACCGCGACCATTATAAAAGGTAAAGGGAACATTCGACACGGTATGCAACTTTAATTGAGTTATGTCCAGATTTACTTCTTTCTTCAAACAGAGTTGTTGACTTAAGCATCGGAGTGCCTTCGGCCACCAAAAATTTGGTCCTTGACAGTTTAACATTTGTTTTACAGGTCAAACTCACAGGAGAGCGATCTTTGGATGCATCATACGTGTTACAAAATATGGGAAACGGAAAGATGGAAAAGAGTTGGGGGAATTTTTTTTCTCATTTCATCAACCATGGGATTACCTCAAGATTGCCAATTAAAAACAAATCCATTGGATGCATTGCATTTGGAGTGGGTTATTTTGGTCCATTAATAAATTTTAACCATTCATTGTCATGGAACTAACAAATCCATTAGAAAATGAGGACTAGACTCAATTAAAATTTAAAATAAATATTAATTTATTAGGTATAAATTAATGAATTGCCAAACACACAAAAAAAAAAACCCCTTTAATGATAGGGCAACAAGACTTTAACTTCTTCATTTATTAATTATGACTACTTAAAAAATTAAAACACCCTTATAATTTATAATTTTCACGTAATAAAAACAATATATTGGGAAAGCAAGAACGTCACTATAAAGTCTATTTAACTGCGCAAGCATTTGCATGTATTTGATATTAGATAGTGTTGGACTCGTAATTTTTTTTTCTATGCAGTTTTCTTCCCTATGCACTTGTGTCTCATTCTTTTTTTTAAGTAATAAATTTGCTTTACGAGATGCAGAAAAAAGTATTTGTATAAATATAGACACAAGAAAATGTAATGATTTTTTCATGGCTAAAAAAGTATTAAAAATCAAAATATGGTACAACCTTAAATCATGTACCTTAGGAAAATAAGTTATTTTCTACTTTCATATGAAATGAAGTTATTTTGTAATTTGTATCTTTATAGTTTCATATTGACATTTTTGTAAGAGTAAGTCTAGGGAGCGAGGGAGACCGCGTGAGGGCAGCCCAACACCGCCCATCCTCCTCGAGATGCACAGTGATGAACATCGCGCGCGAGGAGGGTGGTCTGTGTTGGGCTGCTCTCGCGTGGTCTCCCTCGCTCCCTAGAATCAGTAATGTTTAGTGGGTCATACCTTCAATTCATAATTACCACTTGGTTGAATTACTTCTATGCCCCCCTATAGTTAATAGAGGATTAATGGAGGACTTATCTAATAAGCCTTCGAGATCCCTACTCTGGGTTAAGTTTTAGCAGCCTTTTACATATTTAGGCTGTCTTTGGTTTAGGGGTAGAGAAGTAAATAGATTTTTCTAAGTTATCTGATTTGATTTGAGGGTATTACAACTCTTAAAACCTTTGTCAAGATTTTGCTATGAACATATATATATATTTGCTTTTGTTTGGAATGAACAACCTGGTAATTGGTATTGCTTAAAGGTTAAGGATAAGAAAAACCAAGTTAAGCATAATCAAACATTGTACAAACTTTTATGTTCATTAGGAAAATGAAAACTCTTTCCAAAGTTCACTCAGATATCCATACTATCCATATATGCTCAAGTCTGATATGGTATTCTCAATAAATAAATAAAAAATGTCTCAGATGCTTTTGTATTGTCATAATCACTTCTATCCTCACATCTCTTATCGCAATAAGGAAATACATGGTATAAATGCACATGATAAGTGTGTGAGAGTAAACTGAAATCCATGCCAGCTTAGAACCACTTGTCAGCAATTCTTGAACGGCTTTGTTGTTTTATATATCTCCTTCTCTCTCACTTTCTCACTCTCTCTGTCTCAATTTTCTCCTCCTCCATCGCAACACAGACATGGAGACAGACAAAGAACCCCAATGTTCTCCAACGCTTGAAATCGAAATCATCAAACCCACCACAGGCATGAATGAACCCCAAACACTCCCCCCAACAGATGGCGATGAAACCCAAAAGAAGGCTAAAAAGTGGGCTCTTCTCTTACTCAGTTGTTTTGTAATGGCTGTAGGATCTATAGCAGCGCCAATGTTAACGCGCCTCTACTATATCCATGGCGGTACTCGTAAATGGCTTCTCACTCTTTCGCAAAACCTTGGGTTTCCTGTCCTCTTCATCCCTGTAATGTATCAATTCATCAAATCTAAACTACAAGGTGTCTCAACCTCTCATTTCTTCATGGAAGGTACCATGTGCATCCATGCTGCGCTTATAGGTGCCCTCAGCGGTCTAGCCAACTGGTTATATGCTATCGGTCTGGCTTACGTTCCTATAACTACATCAACTCTTCTATATGCCACTAGTCTTCCCTTCGTTGCTTTGGCAGCATGGTTCATTGTGAAGCAGAAGTTCAACGCATTTTCTGTAAATGCGGTGTTCCTTATGACACTTGGATCCGTTGTTTTGGGCATTCATGCCGAGAAAGATCGGGCTGCCAATGTAACAAGCGGAAACTACTTGTTAGGTTTCTTGATGACTTTGCTTAGTTCACTTGTAATTGGTGTCATATCCCCTTGGATTGAACTTGCTTATACAAAGGCAACTCGAGTTGTTACAGTTAATGTTATGATTCAGTTTCAGATCGTCCTCACTGTTTTTGCAGCGATTGTTAGCCTAATTGGAGTTCTTGTGAACCATGATTTCGAGGTATGTTTCGCACCCCGGCCCCTTACACTTTTTTCAGATTGTTTCTATAATTTGACTTGTGATAACAAGCTACAGAAATTGTTTGTTTTCTCATCATATCTTGTTTTGAGTAAAACTGGTAACTGGTGATAAGCCCAGGCCTGACAGCAACCCAGCGATGTGGCCCCCTTGGGAGTCCCAAATTAACTCTGTGTTACTGTTACCTATGTGGTTTGGGTTCTTATTTTAAGCTTTTTCTCTTTTTGTTTCCTCACTGGAGCCAATGGATTCTTGCTTGGTAAAGTTTGTACAATATTTCTCATCACAAGTTATGCTTTCTTTTCTTTTATACCAAAGCCTAGCTAGATGTTATTTTGAGTTTGCGGGCCTCTGAAATTGGTAATGCTGTAGAAGCCCTAGAGAGGAAGAAAATGGACCGTGAAGAAACTTTTGGATGGATCCATATCTGAATAATTTGGACTACATTTCAAGGAGTCAAAAATTTCCCTGAAATCTTTGGCACCATCCGTGAAGATAATGTTCTTGTTAGCACAATGGTGTCGACTAACAATTTTTTTTTATTATTATTATTTATTTTTTATCCCTTATCCCCTCCCACCCCAAATGCCGCCGGCTGAGTTCGACCCTGTGACCTAATGATACCTTCCGTCACCGCTCAACCACTGAGCCATCACAACTTTGGCGGTGTCGACTAACATAATCGGCACGCAGTGCATTAGTGTCTAATGCTAATAGTCAATCTTGGAAACAAAAACCAATTTGTACGATTTAGAAATAATTATATTCCCAAACTCTTAATCTAATTAAGAGATTAGGCACAACTTTTAGGTTATTTTGATTTGCATAGAATCCATGTAGTTCCATCGAATGTAATCTTCCTTTCAAGATCACGCCACGTCACCCTGATTGCAAAAACCTTATTTCCTAGTATTTTCGAAAGCTTTTACAAGTTTATGAATAGAGTCTTTTTATTCCATCTCATTTATGACCAATATTATTATTATTATTATTATTATTATTATTATTATTATTATTTTGAAAATTGAGCTGGGTTTTAAGAACCCCAAAACCTTTATATAAATGAAACAAAAATAAAAGCAAATACTAAAACAAACTCTCACAAGAGAGCGGATTCACCAAAACAAGCCTAGACAATAAACAAACTCAGCCTTTGTACTTTTTGTTTGTTTTCTTAGTTCTATTGGATTTACGGGGATAAAGGCTAAAATCTTTGGTGTGGGTATTAGAGAACGTCTTTGCAGCCGGTTCTGTAATCACATCATCATCACTAGATAGGCCTGGCTCATGCTCTTCTTCAGGAACCTGACAATTTTCCTATCTCAATCTATTACATGTGCGGTTCTTATCTTCTTCCCATGCATCTTTTAACCAAATGTAGTATGCCTTCATTGATTCTTTGCCACGTCTTGCAATAGCTTCTTGCATTGTAGAAGGAACTTCGTTTCCCTTTTCGTATTCATTTAGCATCATTAACGCATATTCAATCTCAGGAAAAGTAAGGATACCTTTCACTTTATTCAGTTCTGCTTCGGTGAGTTGTATCACACTGCGATGCCCAAATTTCTCACCATCATTGACATCCTGGGAGTTGTTTTCTTCCTTTGCACATGAAATATCGGCTACCGGCATGTTGTTGACTTCTCCTACTTTATCATCCTCGATTGAGTTGGACACAATTTCATTTTGGTACTTACTTCCATGTTCTTCCCCCAATTCGTTGTCATTCTTTTCTATTGTCTGGTCTTCTACAACTGCTGCCTGATTTTCTTCTGTCACTGCAACATTGATGTCATTCACATTATGGGCAAAGCTGTTGAGTATAGCTTTGTCTGCATCTGTCAAATGTGTTAGTTCTTCAGAAGTATATCCACAATTTGAGTCCATCTTCTTTGTTGAGTTCGACTTTTCTGAACTTATTTCAACTTCAACTTTGTTCTTTGCCCCATTAGTACCAGCTCCATCATTGTGTTCATTAGCCGAGTCCGGAATGACTAGAAGATTTGTAGTTTTTTGTGGATAGAATTGTTTCTTGTGCTTCTTGTTTTCTGCTCTTTTGAATCCTTCCTGATCAACATTTCCTGACCCCTCCATCAATATGTTATGATGCATTCATGATTTTAATTCTTTCCCTGGCTTGAATTATTGCAAATTTTAGCAAACACAATGAAGATTGATTTGTACAATGCATGTTTTCTTTTTCCATAGGCAATGCATGGAGAAGCGAACGGATTTCATCTTGGCAAACACATGTACTATACAATACTGATCGTCAATGCTTTATTAATCCAAAGTGCTTCGGTGGGAATGCTAGGCATTATCTTGTACAGTAACGCTCTCTTCTGTGGCGTCTTTGGCGCGATTCTTCTCCCTCTCAACCAGATTTCAGGGGTGATTGCGTATCATGAACCCTTTCATTCTGACAAGGGCCTTGCTTTGTCACTCAATCTATGGGGATTTGTCTCATACTTCTATGGAGAGTACAAGAAAAACAACAAGAATGAAATCCTGCCTAGCACTCCGGAAAAAGCTGATAAATCTGGCACCGACTGAAACCTTCCATCAGTGTGAAGATGATTGATGTCATATACAACTTCTCTTTATCTATGTGTTTCTTTAGTACTCTGCATTTGTTTGTTTTAAAGGTGTTTGAGCACTTGGAAAAATTTCACCAGCTTCAGAACTTTATGTTGATGTTTGTTGAAGATGTCTACTCTACAAATCTAGTTGCTTTTTGAGACAGGTTCATGGTACTCTCTCCATATCTACCTAGAGTAGATATGATATGTATGATGCACAAACAGCTGGGTGTCTCCCTGCTTAGTGCGATTATATTTTAGTTTTCCTGTTAGAGTTGCTGCCACGAGTTAGCAGTGAGCCTTGCACCATTTGTTTTCCTTTCTTCCTGGCCAATGATGTTTTTGTCCACTGTCTTGGCACAGCAGAAAGGTGGTTGGTTACAATTGAGTTTCCCTTTTTATATAGAGATTACTGGTTTTCGATCCAAGGCTCCTTTGCAGGTTGGCTAGTTAGGATGTATTTATATCTGGTGATAGTGCTCTGCTTAACTACAGTTTGGAATAGCTTTTTATCAAGCAGGTAAGCCCAGAACGCACATCAGAAAGACCACATCGTGTTTTTAGGCTGCAAGTATAAAATACTACTGCATCTGTTATTTGCTCAATATATTTATTGTTCTTAGAGATTTTTCAGTCAAGAGGTCTTCCTAAGGTGTGTTTAAGGGTATGAGAACAATGGGGGACCCAATGTTGTGCACCACAGAAAATCTTTCCCAATCAAGTACATCTCTCCAATCATCTTTCAGACGAACATATGAGCTTCCTACTTTGTCCAAATGCCAAAAAACTGTGACTCAAGTTAGTAGGAGAAAATGTCTATTGAAATCTTAGCTCATCGTACCAGTACCTTTCAAAGCAAACCAATCAACAACAGAAGTTACCTCTTTGAAATTGCTTATTCTCGATAGATATGAATCCCTTAACCACCAAATCTTCCTCCAATGACATAAAAATCATAATTATCCTTTTTCCTTGCATATCTCCAACCCTATAAGTCTCCTCTTTGTTGTTCATTCCCAGACCACAAGACGGCATTCAAAGCATCAAGGAAATACTGTTGCTGTCTCTGACCACAGTACCACCTGGTACAGCCCAGATTGTGAAGACATATTACCATTAAGCACCATAAATCTTTGAGGTCTTCTCCAATGGAGAACTGAAGGAATATGTATGTGAACCACTAGAGTCAGTACCCAGACTAGTGACCACATGAGCCAACAATATTTTACTAACTAGCACTACAACAATTAAGGCATTTTTCAAGAAAAAATGTCCTGGACAAAACTCAAAATTTTGTTGAAAACTACTTTTAACAAGGAAAAAATTCGTTAGTGGGTTCCTGGAGGCATCCCCGTAGCTAAAGGTATTTGCCAAGGAATTACAGTTTTTGTTGGTAAAAAGGATGCTAAGTCAAGAGAAATCGAACTCCTGACCTATAGTAAAATTTGTTGCAATATTTACCAATTGAGCTATTTGAATAATTGTGTTGTGTGAAGCAACTTTATAGCTTATTAAATCAAATTACTCATTTTTTGCAATAAAACAAATCATTGCTACGTATATAATAGAGACCAATATATAATATTTCGTCACTATAAATTAGAATTAAATATTTTCACGATTATAAGATTTATGTTAAATATCTACCACTTTTACCAATGAAAAAAATTTCACAATAATACCATTATAATTAGCAACAAAATAGTAATAGCATTTCAATGCTATATGTTATTGAAATTGGTTATACCACCAATGAAATAAAATTAAATTGTTGTAAATAATAAAATTAGCCTTAATAAGAAAAAAGTTCATGGAAATTTTATCAATATTTAGCAACGAAATAAATTGTTACCATTAATATTATAATTAACAGTAAAATAATGTTGTATTGTTAAATAAATTTTATTTGATTTTTCAGATGAAATAATATCAATGTTATTAATAAAAAATTTCAACGAATTGATATTTTTCCACTATAAAGAAGCTAGGAGCTTTAAATATAAAAAAATTTCATGAAAAAAAATTCATTATAAGTAACCAAATAAATCGTTGCAATAACGTGGTAATTAACTAGAGAAAATTTAGTTTCATTGTTGAAGAGACACAAACAAGTGTTATAGTGCATTTACTAAGAAAATGTTTGTCAATAATATTAATATTTATTAGCAATGAAATAATTTATTGTAAATGACGTCATTATAACTAAAAAACTAAAATTTCATTGAAATAGAAATATTTTGTTGCTAAATAATGTTGGTGGGAAATTGGTTTTGGAATAAATATTTTTCGCCACCTCTTTACAAAGAAAAGTTGCCAACAAAATAGATTTTATTACAAAAAGTGACAACTCTATGGTTTTTTCAATGAAGTTTATTTTTGTTAGAAATAGTAACATACTAACAAGAAAAATAAAATTTGTTAGTAAATAAAACATTTTTTGTAGTGAGTGTACCAATTTCCAACAAAATAATGATTTGTCGCTATAAAATATTTAGTGAACTTTAATGAGAAACAAATTTTCATGAAAATAATTATCAGTTTTTACCTAGAAAACAATTTGTTACGAACAATGTTATAATTACCAACAAAATCTTATTTCATAGCTACAAAGATTTCATTAAAAAAGATATTGTTTCCAACAAAATAAAAATCGTTGCCAATAGTGTGACAATTCTCAACGAAATATTACTTTGTTGCTATAAATTAATAAACGAGCTTTAACAAGAAAAAACCTAATGAAAAAAATTATCAATCATTATCAACGAACCGAATCATTACTAATAATGTGATTATTGTCTAGGAAAACATATTTCCTTACTAAAGAGTGATGAATAAGATTTAATATTCATTAACAAGGAAAGTGATTTGTTGTTAAAATTAGTCTTCTTTAGCAACAAAATATTTCATTTCAGATGATGCCATAATTACCAAGGAACAAGTATTTTGTGGCCATAAAAATAACTTCATTGTTAAATCAATTTGGCGAGAAATTGGGTTTTGAGGGAATGTTTCCCGCCACCTATTTAACAAGGAATGTTTCCTACAAAATATATTTTGTTGGAAAACAGTAACAAGTTTATGGTTTTTTCAAGAAAAATTTTTATTCGTTGACAATGCTACAATATTAACAAGGAAATCAATTTTCGTAGCAATAATTTTGTTGGTAAAAGATAGATTTCTTGTAGTGTAGAGTTTTCTACATCAGTTTTGATGAGAATATAGATACCTACTTGCCTACATATATAGGGTTTATGACAAAATATGGGTTTGGTGCTTGAAATTTATCTGGTTAATAGAATGGATTCCACAGTTTAAAGGAAAACTTTTCTTCGTCCTCTTTATTTTTCTATTGCATGCATGGATATTCTGAGTCTAAAAGAGAGGAGTAGTAGAGTGTCAATTCTCATATTTTTAACATCACCTTCTACGTGTACATAGGACTGACAACAGAATATCCAGTATGTATGATTGTGTGAGATTTGTACCCCATATTTGTGATATTCAGGATCTTCATTTGTCTTTAAGTTTCCACTTTACACTTAATCAAAACTGCACATCTTTGTGTGCCGGTGATAAATAATATGGTCTGCGTTAGAGCTTAATTATACCAATTTGGTACTAGAACCATGGTTTAAGAGGGTGTGAATAGGACATCATGTACACCTATGACACCCATGTGTGGCAGGTGGCGCTCCCGTGGCACTCATTATGTTGCATTTGGGACATGCAGTTCAACATGGCGTGTTGGTCGCATACTGCCTATGGAGAAATGCAAATGTACTTTATGCGTGAAATTCTTTCACACAGACATTTTCAGATTTACATACCATTATGGATGTCATCAAGCTAGTGTAGTGGTGGTCTATGAAAAGAACAAGAAGAAATGTTGCTACTAACATTTCATGTGAATACCTTTCGAAGCAGAAGGCAGTAATGAACTCATGACGACTACAAAGTTCTGTCTAGGAGAAGGACATGTTGTGGATATTGTGGTGCCAACTAACATATATACATGGAGTATGCTAGCAAGGTGATGATTGGCAATGGCTCACAATCACCAACTCTAGGAGTTGGAGAAGCTCATAGTTGCAACATGCTGATTGGCAATGTCGCAGTCCTTGATCATGGAGTTGGAGAAATTTGTGTCAGGATGTTTTGATGGGAGCTAGAACATCCAAACACTCCGTTAATAGACTGGGTTTAATTAAATAAAAATAAAAATTCTCAAACCTCAAAAAGGTAATAGAAATCAATATGACCTTTGCTATGGACATATACATTGAGTTTATACCAAAAAGTAACTCTGGTATCTCTTAAAGCTTACCAGGTTGAGAAATATAGTACAACCTTTCTTCACTTCACATTCAATTTTCCATCTCTCTATCCATAGTTCCATATATATAATACTGTCCAGATGACCAGGCCAGGCCTGTGGTATTTCAATAATAATGCCTAGACGCTTTATGTGATAATCACTTCAATTTTCGCATCTAGTATTAGGATAAGTGTGTGCTGACTCAACTTAAGTGTGTGCAAACTCGACTGAAACCCAACCCAACGTAGAGCCACTTGTCATATTTCTTGAAAAAAAAAAAGTAACCGTTTGTCTTAGCAAAGGAGAAGTATTTTGTTTGTATATCTCAAACACATCTTCCATTGCGCTCCCTTTACTCTTTCATAGTCTGTCTCAATTTCCTCCTCCATCTCAACACAAACCTAATGACAGAGATTGAATCCCAATTTTCACCAACACATGAAATCCAAATCAACCCCACAGGTATGCATGAACCCCTGATTGTGCCCCCAACAGATGGTGAACCCCCAAACAAGGCCAAAAAACTGGCTCTTCTCCTAAGTTGTTTTGTAATGGCTGTAGGATATATAGCAATGCCAATGTTAACTCGTCTTTACTATATCCATGGTGGTACTCATAAATGGCTTGTCACTTTTTCTCAGAACCTTGGTTTTCCTCTCCTCTTCATCCCTGCAATTTACCAATTCATCAAGTATAAAGATCAAGGTGTCTCAACCTCTCACTTCTTCATGGAAGGCAATTTGTTCATCCATGCTACCCTTATAGGAGTCGTCGCCAGTTTGACCAGCTGGTTATATGTTACTGGTCTGGCTTACCTTCCTGTAACCACATCAACTCTTCTATATGCAACTCAGCTACCTTTCATCGCTGTTGCAGCATGGTTCATCATGAATCAGAAGCTCAATGTGTTTTCTGTAAACTCATTGTTCTTGATGACACTAGGATCCATCATTTTGGGTAATCATACCGATAAAGATCGCCCTTCTAAGTGTATCAAGCGCACACTAGTTGTTGGGTTTCTTCATGACTTTGCTTATCTCACTTTTAGCTGCTGTTACAACTCCTTGGGTTGAGCTTGCTTATACAAAGGCGACTCGAGTTGTTACAGTTAATGTGATGATTCAGTTTCAGATTGTCCTCTCTGTTTTTGGAGCGATTGTAAGCCTAATTGGAGTTCTTGTGAGCCACGATTTCGAGGTAATTGTCATAAGTTTCGCATCCCTTAATACTTAATTTAGATTATTTCTAGAATTTTACTGAGATGATAAGCTGTAGAAATAGTGTTCTCATCATGTCATGTTTGTATCGAAAATGGTAATGGTAACTTCCTAGAAGCACTAGAGAGTGAAGAAAATGTGTATGTGAAGAAACATTTCACCGTCAGTTATAAACAAGGGGTCCATTAGAGATGTGTTTTAGCTTGTTGAGCTTTTATAAAATTCTAGGATCAAAGTATGACCTTGTGTTCAACAACGGATGCTAGCTCAGTTGGTAAGATTTGTGGCGGATGATTTGATCATAATCCAATAAAAACCCTACTTTTCCATCATTAAAAAATAAGAAAAAGTATGTCTTAGTGATGTGAAGGTCTGTGAAGTGATTAAGTTTTTCTTCTTTTTTTGTTCAAAATGACTTGAAGAGCACAATGCAGACACTAAGCATCTGACTCAATGCTTACAATACATGATTTCTCTTTTGATAGGCAATGCATACAGAAGCGAAGGGATTTCAGCTTGGTAGACGCATGGACTATGCAATACTTATTGTCAATTCTGTGATAATCCAAATTTGTTCTTTAGGAATAATACTAGGTGTTATATTGTACAGCAGCTCTTTCTTCATTGGCATCTTTGGTGCAATGCTCCTCCCTGTCATCCAGATTGCAGGGGTGATTGCTTATCATGAATCCTTTGGTGCTGACAAACGCCTTGCTTTGTCACTCAATCTATGGGGCTTCGTCTCTTACTTATATGGAGAGTACAAGAAAAACAACAAGAGAAATCGTGCTCACAATCTCCAGAAAGCTGATGACCCAGAAACAGCTCGAAATCTTCCATCAGTGTGAAGATGATCTCATATGCGACTTTTCTTTATCTACATGTTTTCTTTAGTACTTTGCATGTGTTTGTTTTAAAGGTCAGTTTGAGTGTTCAGAACATTGCCCACTTCAGAACTTTATTTTTATGTATGTCTTGGATGTAAACGTTTTGCAATTACTCTACAAAGCTAATTGCTTTTTGAGACAGGCTCATGGTAGTTGGTACTCTCTCCACATCTAGGTATAGAAGATTTGGTTTAGCAAGGAGCATTTCACCCTTCGACCTCTCTCCGGGCAAGGCAGAAAGGTGGTTGGTTACAAACTTACAATTAAGTTTCCCTTTTTATATAGAGATTACTGGTTTTCTTTCCAAGGTTGATTTGCAGGTTGGTTTAGGATGTATTTATATCTGGTGATAGTGCTCTGCTTAATTACAGTTTGAAATAGTTTTTCATCTGGCAGATTGACAAATAAGCACAGAACGAAACCTCCAGAAAGACCACAGTCTGTAGAAAATATTGTTGCGTCTGCTATTTTCTAAATATATTTGTTCTTAAGAGAACCACGGTGGACCCAATGTTGGGCACCCTAGAAAATCTTTCCCAATCTAGTACGTCTCTGCTCTCATCTTTCAGGCGAACCTATGAGCTTCCTACTTTATCAAATGCCAAAAACTGACTCAAAGTTATTAGGAGAAAATGTCTCTTGAAATCTTAGCTCATCTTACCTTTCAAAGCAAACCAATCAACAATATATAGAAGTTATATCTCTGAAAGTGCTTAATCTCACTAGATATTAATCCCTTGACAAACCGCCAAATCGTCCTCCAATGACATAAATACCATAAAATATCATTTCTCCTTGCATACTCCCAAGCCTATAACTCTTTGCTTTGTTGTTCATTCCCAGGCCACAAGAATGCATGCAAAGCATCAAGGAAATACTGTTACTGTCTCTGACCACAGTAACACTTGGCTCATGTGCTCAGTAGTCCGGGTACTTACTCTAGTTGTTCACATACCTATTCTTCAGTTTTTCGTTGGAGAAGACCTCAAAGGTTTATGTGCACCTTATAGAGTTTATGACGAAAAATGAGATTGGTGCTTGTAACTTACCTAGTTTATAAAATGGATTCCATAGTTTAAAGGAAAAGTTTTTGCATTGCATTGATATTCTCCGAGTCTAAATAGAGGAGTAGAGAGTCAATTTGCAGATTTTCAATTCCACCCTGCTCGAGTGTATTGGACTGACAACAAAACATCCATTTTGTATGATTGTGTGAGATTTGTACCACATAGTATTTGTGCCATTTGAGGATCATGCATCTATCTTTTAGCTTCCACTTCACACTGCACATCATTGAGGACATCCTGTACACCTATGACACCCATGTGTTGCAGGGGCGCTCCCATGACACTCATATATGTTGGGTTTGGGAGAGTTCAGCGTGGTGGATGTATTGGTCGCATACTGCCTATGGAGAAACGCAAATGTACTTTGTACAAAATTCTTTAACACTGGGGCATTTCAGATTTTCATACCATTATGGATGTCATTGAGCTAGTGTAGTTGGTGGTCTATGAGAGAAAGAACAAGAAATGTTGGACTAGCAGACAATCTAGTATCCAGAAAAAATAGCAGTAAAATTGAATGGGGATTTCCTGGAAAAGTTCTTGATCAGTATGCTGTTAATGTTTCATGTGAATACCTTTCAAAGCAGAAGGCAGTAATGTACCATGTACTCATGATGACTACAAAGTTCTATCTTGGAGAAGGACGTGTTGTGGATATTATGGTGCCAACTAACATATACATGGAGTATGCTAGCAAGGTGATGATTGGCAATAGCTCACAATCACCAACTCAAGGAGTTGAAGAAGCTCATGGTGGCAACATGCTGATTGGCAATGTCGCAGTCCTTGAACACGGAGTTGGAGAAATTTGTGTCAGAATGTTTTGATGGGAGAGCTCCAAACACTCCATAAGCACTCGAGCCTTTCCAAGTTAAATGGATAAAGCAACTCCCAGGAGGAGTTTTGAATGTTTCTATCAGCAACTTTTGCCATGAAGGGACTAGCAAAGGCTTGTATGACTACTGGGATGGACAATCGGGAGTACTGTATGTGGACATGCAAAGGCTTGAATGGTCGGGAAGTGTCCCTAAGATTGACAGGCCCAAATACAGCAGTGACAAGGCATGTTGATCTGGTGGTAGCGGAGAAGCCATAAAAATACAAATGCACTTACACATTACCCTGCCTAAGGGTAGAATAGCTCCACCAAAGAGTTGGGCTTCATACTCGCATTCCTAAGACATACTCTCTATGTCATAATGTGAGGTTAGCTTGTTATCTTTCTTTCCTCGCATGAGGTCAATTTTGTAGATCACCATGTCTGATTGTCTTCACAGCTGTTTAGCGGGGTCTTTTTCTTTTTTTAAATCTCCCCCTATTTCATAATTGATGTCTCCTACAAAATCAAATGAAATTGAACATATCCCCGAGTACCAAACAGAAATTAGTCAGCCGTGACTTGACAAAGTCAAACTCATTTTCGGACCAAAACACCCTTCTATGTCGGGGGCCAAGATTGTCTTCCCAACCACCCTTCGCTTACCCACCAAACACCACCGCTACCAAAACACCTCCCCGGCCCCCTTCATAATGCTCGTTTTGAATTGATCTATCTTGCGCAAACTTCCAAGTGTGGCGTTCCCATGCCGGACACATATAATCATAAGCCCAAAATCATACTCATTGCCAGCATGGTACCACCCAGCATGCATCCAAACCTCTGACCAAGCTACCATTCTTAAGTTCATCACAATCCACAGCCAGAAATTACACTAGCATCAGCACCAATAGGACTACCAAAATCTTGAATGGAGACCCCACATTGATTCCCATCCAACCCCAACCTCATGATGCAGGTGACTCATGTAAGTTGCAACACTACAGAAATTATGCAATCTAGGTGGCTATCCTACATGTACTACTGGGCAAAACTAGTTTTATCAAAGCTCCTATGAATCTATTAAGTTCTTGTTGAACATAGTGGAATATTTAGGATAAAAGTATACAATATTATGCTATATTTCATCACTATCATGATACATATGGATGAATATGCCGCTGATAGCATAATATTTTCACCTGGAAGAAAAGAAAAAATTTGATAAATCAGGTGTATAACGCGGATATATCCCAATATCACGGTCCTAAGGATCCATCTCATAAACAAACCCAAGTTTCCTTCTTTGCTCCTAAGAAACCTTGGAGAATTCTTATGTAATAATCTGACCGAATAAAGAGAAGTCTCTTAATCCCTACAAAAATAATTTGTTTTCCATCTGCCTATCCATTTCAAGTACTCCAGGTTGGATTTTACAATCTTCAGTTCACATAGCCTCAAAAGCAGAGAGTATATCAGTTTGCGATCAAGGGTCATCAAGTGTACGTGGGACGTACTTCTCAATTCTTGCATGCTTCGCGAATAAATTACATTCAAGTGTCATCAGATATACTCAAATGGAATCTCCCTGTATCTCCAAAGTGTGGATTCCATGCTCTTTCTTTTAGAGGAACAAAGGTTTTTCTACCATTCTGCTGTGTTTAACTCCCTCAGACTTTGACATTTTTTTTCATGGTCACAGCTTGTGTACCTTCAGAGTAGCCAATAACATTATTATAGGATGAAATTTTTGTGCTGAACAGGTAAGGAGGTACCGAGATGGTACAACACTCAAATATTTTGGATCAATAGAAGAACTCAAAAAAAAAAAATACAATTTTATTGATACACCCACATGTTTATACAAAGTGAAGTTGAAACAGAGAAACAAGAGCAGAAAACGGTAACTTATCCTTCATTACTTGTTACTTTCCACTCTTCACTTCCATTTAAAAATGATACCTTCCAACAACAATAGACAGAAGTATAATATAAAGAATGATAGAAACGACCCAGAATCAAGCTTTATGATCTAGGTGTTTCTCCTGACAACCATAAACCACTGTCTTCATTCTTCAAAAAGTTCTCAATTTGTACAAGTGCCTGCAAAAAGAGTAAATTAAGCAGATGATCAGGTTTGGTTGAAAAGTCACAATTTGTCTAAATCTTAACTATGAATGAAGATGCCCAGATAACAGTTAAAAATTCCTCAAAAAACTTTTAACTTGCGGGTTGAAAAACATGAATAGCAACCCCTAAGAACAAAGCTAGAACTTGGATTCCTAATCACCTATAAGAACTCGATGATGAAGACAGACAGACAGAAGTTTGCTAAGCGCACATACGCCAAAAGAACCTTGCAAGTAACAGCATCTTTAGCCACTGTGACAAGACTGCCTAGGTGATTAACTTATAGCCTAAGTCCATTGTAAGCAAGGATTTCGACAACGGGAGAAGCTTCACAATTTTGTAATCGTGCCTAAGACAAGAAGTTTGCGGCCAAGTTTAAGTACATCCATCCAATAACTCTGTTTTTTAGCTTCACAATTTTGTGTTTTGAGTTCATTCATTATAATTAAAAATACAAAAAACAGTTTGCTTGGATCCATCAAAAAATGTGGTTCATAGAAAATAATATTTTTTTAAAAATGTGATCAACATAAACTTAAATCATAGCAGTGGGCATGATTATGAACAATGATATATGAAGTAAGGGTATAAACTAGAACAAGTTTCTGATGCCAGGAAGTGCGTGAAAATATTAGACATGAAAGGACTGGTCATACCTCAATTGCAATAGCAGCTGGACTTAAATCACCGACATCGCTAAGACCCAGTTTGGATGCAATATCTGCATAGAGAACAGATTTAACATCTTAGCTTCCACAGAACAGGAACGTTATGGTAGATTTTAAAGAACAGGAACAATACTGTCATTCTTTTCAACTTTTTATGGAGTTGAGCATAGTGCTTTGTGATCGTTCTTTTCAAATTCAATGGAGTTTAACATTATTTTTTAGTAAATCAAGATGTTACAATTGGTATATTAGCAGAAGGAAAATTCAAGCTTCCGTCATCTGCTTTTAGTGTAGCATGCCTCACAATCAAGATGATCTGAATCCAAGCAGTTGATAAATGTTAACCACCAAGAAGATCACAAACATTGCATTCTTAGGTGTGTCTAATTAAATAGTGCCTAACAAATATAGTTTAAATAAGCAACAAGTCGGAAGTCATGGATCATATCATCCAAACTCCCAGTTCCATTTTCATAATTTTAGTAAATTATGGCTATAGCCTGCAAGCTTGACAGAGTTTGGATCACCTCAAATTTATAAATGACCAATACACAATGATAAAATAAACATGTAGGAGGTGCAGATAACTTACATTCAAGGGAAACCCTGGCATCGGCATTGGCATAGGCATCACCTCTTTCTTCAGAAAGTGTTGAGAGACGTACCAAAGCCTGGAGATAATTCAAACAGGAAAAGTAAGCGACAATGACAATTTGAACTTAACGTGATAGTAAATCAGCATCAAGAAAATGAAAGAATTTTCTCTGATTTTCAGATGTCTCTAATAAAGAATGTGATGTAACCTTTGTGTATGGATCCCCCGATTCTTGATGCAAAAGTGGACGGGAGTCAGTCCCTACAGCTGCAATACGCCTAGCCAGAGCTTCCAAAGGCACGTCCAACCACACTGTGATCCCCTTTTTCATGGATTTCCTGATGATTCAAGACATTGACCAGGTGAGTTCAGAAGACAAGATACAATTCAAGAGCAAGTATTTTTAGAGGATGGTAATAATTTATTGTAATATGCCCATGTTCACATACCAGTTGACTGGCCGAATAACTGCACCACCACCAGTGGCAACAACTAGCCTATGCATTCCAGACAATTCCCGTAGTACCTCACTCTAAGAACCAAACAAAATATCAATCTCTGAGTGTAAAGGAGAGTTTTAATCTACTATAGCCACAACTGTAAGTGGCTTGATGTCCAAATAGAAAAGCAACACGGTGCATCAACAAAAATAAGAACTAGAATTACCTCATTATCTCGGAAGAAGCCCTCACTATATTGTTTGAAGATTTGAGCTACAGGTGTTCCACCTACAGCCTGCTCCACCAATTTGTCACTGGAGCATCCACAAGCACCATACATATCATTAGTCAACTTGGATACTAAATAGCTTCCACTTTATAAGAAATTTGAATCATTGCGTACTCCAGTATGTTGATCACAAGGGCAGTCTACTATAGGACACGTGGTAATTATAGAAAGCTTCTATATTGTTTTTATCTAGGGGGCAAGATATACTGCTTAAACCCTTTTTAATGCCTCTTATCATCAAATCCAACACTCTTGTGGATGTGTAACTTAGGATTCTTGCCATTCAAGTGTTTCGGTGATTCTATTAATAATCTGAAAGCAATTCTTATACAAACCTGTCAAAGAATGAGTAACCTAGTACTTCTGATAAAATCTTTCCCACTGTTGTTTTCCCAGAGCCCATCATACCTGCACATTGTAAGAGCCAATGGTTTATACCAGTTCTGTGAGGACTACGAAAGCTTACACAGATCTGTTCCCAAAAGAAGGAAAAAAGACAAAACCATAAACCAAAGAGATAAAAAACCCACTTACCGACAAGATATAAGCATCGTCCACTTAAATATGGGGCGATCTCTTTCGATTTTTTCTGCAATTATTACAACAACGATAAGAGATACATCTACATGATCCAATGCTTTTCAGTAACCAAGGTAGTTTCACATTTTTGTATGCTTCACGAATGTAATAAAAACGGGTGATTATGCAAAGAAACTTCGCATACCTTCAAAAGAGCAGGTTCATCAATAAAAGCAAGATCCTTTTTAGTTCCGAATGCTGGAGATGCAAGGGAAAATAAGAAATTAAGAGGTCAATGATCAAAGAAAATAAGGTATACTAAGAAAGCTAAACACTTGATTGAAAATACAGTTAAATCAAAAGTTTTTGCAAGTACAGTCCAACGTTTCATGCGGAAAACTATGAGTGGCAAAAGATTCAAGAAAGGTTCATTATCAAGGAAATTGTAATGACTGTCATAAAGAAAACAACACCTCAATCATCACAAATTAAACCCATGAAACTCAGTTTCTTTAAGCTGAAGGGATCAAAAATTTTAAGGATGATATACATTGTCGATAATTAGATCTCTTTGAAAACTCCGAATCCAATATTACCAAATCGACCATTTTATAGCACCACCAGATCAGTCCCTCAAAGTCAGCTCATCCATCATGTTCAAGCTTTTACCCCAGATAAGAGATAAATAGACGACATAGAGAGAGAATTCATCATCCCTTTCTAATACAACAATAACCACTATCCAGGCTCAAAGATAAATTATTTTGCATCAGTGATATATTTCCTTCCCAGGTAGAGGTTCCAATTAAAATCCACATCCTCAAGAAGTATGAGGTTCCAATCAACTCGTATCGGATTCAATCACTTTGATCTGAAATCTGCGCCTGACAGACTGGTGGCCCTCTTGTTGAAGCAATCAACATTCAACACATCTTTGTGATGCCTTGCATGGCATCCAACTCAGGAAATGTTATTGCGCACAAATTTAATCAAACAATCTTTTTATTTTTATTTTCCAGAACTAGCGTATCTAACCATTTCATTGAACACTTGATGTATGCAAGGGATAAACCAATTTTCAGAAATGTTAGGAATTGTTTTCACCAAATTAATCAACCCCAGACTTAGCCCTTTGAGAAATTTCATCAATTAAATGACATAACAAAAGAAGAAATTTATGAGGAGGAATTACAGACCTTGAGTATTTTTATTATAGGAACAAGAGAGCTCGAAAGCATTGGATCCAGAACGAGTCGTCAAATCCCCACTCCACCTTAAGGCTTTGGAATTGAAGACTTGTACAAGATTGTGGTCTTCACTCAATTTTTGCGGAAATCTGACGAAACCATTAGTTTTCCTTCCAATAATAATCTTGTCTGAACTCCATGGTGAACCACAACACCTGGGCAAGCTTTGTGCACATGTAGCTGCCTCCATCATTCACCAATAGCACACCAAAAAGAACAAAAAACCCCTTCTTTTTACTCACTCGGAAAAAATTCCCCACCTAAAAATATCAAACACTCGTAACACAGAGAAGAGAAGGGGTTCGTCGATTTGGGGGTGCGCAGGGTGAGAGAGAGAGGCGCACGATAGGGGAGTGGTGATGGTGTTTGGTGAGGAGAGGAGAAACGTGGACTGGCTCACGGACCGGTTTTATAGGAAGATGAAGGAGACACGAGGATTTGGTCATCCATTTGCATTTGCATTTGCATTTGCATTTTGCACACACATTGTGCCGCGTCGTGGAACAGTAAAGTAATGTAGATAGATGTTGAAGTTAAGGTTCGAAATGACGAAATAGTCCTCATCTTTTGGATATGCTTTGTGTTTGCCACGCAGGAAAGGAAGGAGAGATGTCAATTATTTGGAACAGTGCTGTGGAGGCTTTCTTTCTTTCACTTCCTCACTCTGAATCCTCATGTGAAATCTCTGACAAGACCACTACAGATGAACCCGTCTAATTGTCGAGGGAACCAGCGAGGGACCACCAGGGGAGGGGGTGGAAACCGTTCATTTTTTTTTCGAAATGCGTGCTTAATTTTTTAAAGCATGCATCCCAAAAGTTTAAACGCGCATTTCGGGAGAATGGACGGCTCCCACGCTTCTGGTGGGGTCCCTCGCTGGTTCCCTCGACAATTAGAATTTTTCTATAATATTTAGAAGCATATTCTACCATCTCTACGAGTTTCAGTCCGGAACTCATAGCGGGATGTAAAATTCTAATTGTCGAGGGAAGCAGCGAAGGACCG
This sequence comes from Berberis vulgaris, assembly GCA_963556465.1. NCBI lineage: Eukaryota > Viridiplantae > Streptophyta > Magnoliopsida > Ranunculales > Berberidaceae > Berberis > Berberis vulgaris. The sequence continues at coordinate 74,394,322 of OY747131.1, read as the reverse complement.
CACAGGGGGGAGGGGGAGCCGTCCATTCCCCCCGGGATGCGCATTTGAATTTTCAACACACGCATCCCGGGGGAAATGGACGGCTCCCCCTCCCCCCCGTGGGGTCCCTCGCTGCTTCCCTCGACGATTAGACGGGTTCTAGCGGGATACACTTTACTTTTTTTCTTTTTTTTTGGATAAAAGCATATTGCACGTATAAATTCAGAATATTGGTTGAAATACTGATTTTTTGTCATAGTGGCTCATAATTGAGCCCTCTACTGATAAAATTATAATACCAAAGAGAATGAATAATAAGTAATCGTCGGATGTTGGTGATGAGTGAATGTCATACCTAATCCATGTCCATCCGGGGGTGCTGCAAATCATCATAAATACTATAAATAAGTTGTTCGGAGTCGTCCAACAAAAAACATGTTCTCCGCTTCCATGCTTGAATGAGAAGCAAAATTGCCTTGATTGCATGGCATTCAGCCTTCGTATTGTTCGTTACCTTACCTTCAGTGGGGCATATCATCTAAGCAAGAATCTCACCTTGGAGATTGACCGCAGAAACACCAATAGCGCCTTGTTCTAGTAAGGCAAAGAAGCTGATATCAAAAGTAACAACAATTGTATCTGAATCTTGATGGTGGGGAATGGGTCTGAGCTATAAGGATCTAGAATTAAGAGGATGATTCCTGATCGTTTGGATTTGAACATGAATAAGTTGTAACTTAGTTGTGGCTAACTCAATGAAATGACCAAATGAAGAAAGTGAGTCTAACTCAGAAGGCGTAATGGACGATTGGTTTGACCGAGAATCAATAACTGTCGTGGTAAGAAAATGGTGAATGAAGTCCATTTGATCAACATTTTGGTAACTCAGGGACATAGTGCTAGTGGAAAACCATTGGTGTTTCCATTTTTTTCCAAATACGATGAAAAGAAGATAGGAACTGCTGAGGGCAAAATTTGGTATTGTTGAAAAACCAATTGTTCCGAGTCTGTCAAATAATAAGAAGAAAGTCGATGAGTTGGGCAAGCATTTCATCCTTGATATTTTTGTGCATGTTGGCAGTATCCCACATGAAATTGAGAAAGAGGGGAATTGTCGGCCTTGTAAAGTTATCATTGCGCCAATCAATCGGGATATGAGAAATCTGCCATAATTTGTGAATGATCAGGCAAATGAAGAATTGATGTGTAGTATCACCTGTGTGGTTATTACAGAAAATACAGCAATCTCTAATGGGGGTGTGAAGTCGTCGCAGATTGATCATTGTAGGAAGAATGTTTTGATTGATCTTTCATAGAAGGAATAGCGCGCTAGGAGGAGTTTTAATTCGCCACGATTCCCTAAGAATCTTGGAATTTAACATATTATCATTAGAAGAAGAGGTGGAGGAGTCGAACTGTTCATTTATGAACGCCTTGGTTGTATTTTTTTACTGAAAATATACATTTTTTGTCTGGAAGCCAGATAAACTTGTCCATATTTTCAGAAGGCCTAATTAGAATGTCTTGAATGTCTTTAGCAATCGAGAGAGGAAAGAGAGAGTTAATGAGAGCAGAGTCCTAATGATGCCGATAAGAAAAGGTGGTCCAAATATCCGACATAGAGGCATACACTTATTTTTTGCAAAAACTTCCTCAAAAATTTTAGGCCCCTACTAAATAACATCATCACTTCTGCTAATGGACACCACCAACACCTTATTTTCTAAAGAACATCACCACCTTTCTGAAGGACACCACCACTACTCAAGAACACTACTAATATAAACAAAACAAAACCCTAACCTCTCTTCTCCTCTTTGCTCATCTCTCCCACTAAGCACCCCCACCACCCCGCCCCCTAACCGTCGGTCGGACCTCTTATATCTTCTTCTTCTCATTTCTTCATCTTCTTCTCTTCTCTGTGTTTTTTCTTTTATTTTATTCTTCTCCTCCTCCTCCTCCTCCTCCTCCTCTATCCCTCTGTTTTCTTTTCTCCCTATCTTCTCCATCAAGAACCACCATCAACCGCACCACCACCTCGTCGGCTTCCTCCTCTCTCCCTCTTTCCTCTTATATGTTTTTTCTTCTTCTCCTATCTTATGTTCTTCTTTCTCTTCTCTTATTTTATTCACAACAAAATGTAATGAATTAACAAACACAAATTGAAATTTTACAATTACTCATTTGAAATAAAATCAATAGAAAAAAATAAGGAAGGAGACACTGCAAATGACAGAACAAAAAATAAAGGTGGGCCTACTTTCATTAATATTTTCAAATATTACCAAAAAAACAAAAATAAACATTAAAATAAAATTAATCGTCTAGGAGGCGCTCAACAAAGCTCTTCAGGATGTGACGTTCGCGACCCTCTTTGCCGGAGGAGTAGTAGTCCACTCACGAATTTCCACCATCACCATCATCATCGTCCTCATCAGAGGGAAATGATGATTCATTGTCCTCCTCTTCTAATTGTTTTTCCTCATGGTCCTCCTCATCATTTGAAAATGATGACGAGTGGGGGTGATCATCCCTGAAAGAGTCCTCTTCCAGATCGCCAATGTTTTCTCATTCTTCATCTGAGTTTTCTTCTTCAAACATTGTCATATTTCTCTTCATTTTCTCTTGTTTCTCTTAATTTGGTGATGAACATTAATAGACTACTTCCCTTTTTATAATGCTCAACTTAAATGACATTTGTCTTCCTAAACAATTATATTTGTCTTCCCAGGTAATTTTCTTGTGATTATGCAACCATGGTGATTTTCCCATGTATGCATCAACACTTCCTAAAAAGTTGTTTGAATCTCATATACAGAGGGAAAAAAATGGAAATAATAGGAGGACAACGACCAATCCTTCTCAGAGATACCTAAACGCAGCGGAAGATGCGATCAAAATAACCATATTCGCAGCAAAGGGTTGCGAATGTGATCTTAATACCCGCAATATTTCTGGGTTTGTTTGAAACAGAGTCAGATTTTTGCCCAAACGCAGCGAGACATGCAAGCCTGAGACACATATTTGTAGGATCCGTTGCGTTTGGGTAAAACTAGACTCTGTCCATTTTTTTTATATTTTTGTTTGACCCAAATTTTAACTTTTTGTAATTTATATGGTTTCAAACCACATTTTAGACAAGAAATATGGATGCTTGAAGACAATGTCCAAAATTTGTTTTGACAATAGATTTTATCTCTTAAGAGTGTACCTAAACCATATAAATTACAAAAATTTTAAATTTGGCTCAAACTTTTTTTTTAAATGGATATACTCTGGTTTTTACCCAAACGCCGCGGATCTTGCGACTAGAATATCGAGGCTCACATATACCATTATGTTAGGCGATTTTGGACAGGGTCACAGAAGCCGCTGCAAGTTTGTTAATTGCACTCGCATTTTTGTATGCGATTGTGATTGTGGAGCTCGCATGAAACTGCAAATGGAAGTGTTCAGTATGCAAATGACAAGTTTTTGTTGTGTTTTTATATACTATGTGATGCAGTTGTTTTTCGCTCATTGCTTTGACCTTGACCTGCACAAGGAAGGCACGCGAGCCACAAACCACCATTGTGGTGGCCGATGGCACTCCGATGCTAATGTCAAATAGGGATCTGAGAAAGGTGTAATGCTGTAAACAGAGAATTTGTAGCGTACCTTAGCTTACCAAGCTCATGTCTTATTTATAGTGCAAGAGTCCTGGTTTAACCAGGCCATCGATGGCGTAGTTTAGGGAAGAAGATATGCGTGGAGATCCTTATCTAATTAGGAATTGTGTTGTGGAGGGAAGTTTTCCTGTTAACCATGTGCTCCTAGATACGCGGGAGATAGTTCCCGCTTCGAGAGTATTCTATAGGTAGAAGTCTTCATATATGATACATACTCTGGAATCTGCTTCCTAGTTGGTAGCAAAGAGTTATTGCAATTGCCCGTCCGAAGCTGATCTTCGAGATACTTGCCTTAGCAGGGCTTACAGGTATTGAGGATAGCTGTGAGACATGTGGGCTTAGCAGACTGTGAGATTTCGAGTCCATCTGGCGGACTGCATTGAGCGAGCTTGAAATCGCTTGGGGCGGATCAATGTTGGGCTGACGCTAGGGCATGTTATTCCTTGAGATCATTATGACACGTGTATGGCGCAAAGTTGAGACCACTTTGGTGTATCATCACTATACATGCAAAAAATTAACTAAAGGGAACCTTCTGTGTCTTTCTAGCTACAAACTTCTGTGTTTTTAACAAGGGGAAGTAGCAAGGCAACTATATGATGAACTATTTGATTTTTTTGTTCTTTGTTTTTAGCTACATGCTTGATGTTAACCATTAATCATGTGCACAAGAAAGTAAAACCAAATTTAAGAAAAAATTGTCCCCTTTCTTAGTCTGAGATTTTTAGCTTCCAAAAAATTTGGCTCTTAAGAATTTAGTTAAAAGAAAGGGGTTGTGTGGCCAGTGACTGGGGGTGAGGCCGACTGCTGGTGGGGTGCAGTGGAAGAGGAAGAGAAGATGAAGACGAAGAGGAGAGACACACACACACACAACACCCCCTACTGAAGGACACCACTACCACTCAGAGGAGGGGAGAGGAAAAGAAGAGAAAGAGGAAGAAAAAAGCATAGAGAGAGAGAGAGAGGTTGCCAATAACGGAGCGAGGTGATTGTACCGGCAGTAAGAGGTGGTGGTGGTGTTGTTCGTGATGGAGAAGAGAGGGACAGAGAGAAGAGAGAACGATGGAGAAGAAGAAGATGAACATTGAGTAAGAGAGACTTTATAATGGTGGTGTCCTTCAACACATAAAAAAGTGTTGGTGGTGTCCATCAGTAGAAGTGGTGGTGTTATTTAGCAGATGACAAATTTTATGAGACAAGAGCATCCCCCAATCGATATCTCATATGTCAACAACTCAAATTATGAATTTTCAAGTCATTATATACATGCATGAGTTGCAAAAAATTAAACACCATAGAAGAAACAAGAACAAAATGAGAAGTATGTTCTTCTTTGTATACAAAACGAGTTCTTATATAGTAGAATTTATATCAATTTCAAAATAAGGAGAACCACCGTTATCCTTGAATAGAAATGTGAAGGACATGAATACCTAAACTACATTGCATTCAAGAGCCTAATATTTGTTTGAGTTGAGAGATGAGGCATAAACTTTGAGATCTCACATATACTAAAATTTTGGTGTGTTGGACTTGTGTCAGGATCATGAGTAACGATTCACTCATGCAACACCAATATTATCCATTCATAGAGGTGTGAAATTTCTAGCGTAAGTAAATTGTCCAATATATTAGATTCAACGGGGATTGAACCCTAACCTCGAGACTCGAGTATCATCTGCCAGAACTCTTGTCGTTGAGCCAAAAAAAATCTCAATACTCAATAGTGCACCTTAATCTTGATATGATATGGCTATCTAAGCGTGTGGGACACAACTCGCCGCAACCATCACAACGCCTTGGACCATGCACATTTCCAATGGGATTTCACTAAAAAAAAACTATTGAGACTAGAAGGGGATGAATAATCTCTATTTAAAAGAAACCAATCTAGATATTATAAATAAAAAATAAAAATAAAAACAAAAAACCTTTGACGAAATTTGCTGGACTTTGAAGTTATTTGCCTAAAAATGTTAGGTAACAGTGTTGCAACTTTTCAGAAGTTAACTATAAGTAGTTTTCCACCACTGTATTTAATAGATTCGCTTGAAAGAGTAGAACTAGTGAAAGCGATTTGATTTTAAGATAACAACATATTTAAAGTGAAAATCAAATCTTTATTTTAGTGAAAATGCATTTTGACCAACCCTGTGTGCGCCCTAAAATAAAAAATAAAATGAAGATTACAACATACACGTTGTAGATGTAAATATGGCAAATATTGAGCACAATAAACAACTTAATTAATCAAGCATGTAAGTAAGTGACTAAAAGCATAGAAAGAAGAAAGCAAACCAACAACTAATATAGCGAGGTTCGCCTAAATTGAAGTTTGATTATTCGGAAAATGACTTTTAAGGTCTACTTCTTCACAAAATAGACCATTTAGATATCATAGTTGATGTAATGACAAATTTGTGCCTAATTTTATACTTTTATGATCAACAATGACTCTTTTATTAACTCAAGTTAACTAATACAGTTATAGGACATCTTAACCCTTCATAAACAAATAGAAAACTTAATTTTATACTTTTATTACCAACAATGACTATTTTATTAATGATTATAATATATATGCTAATATATATTTTATTAGCATAATGTTTTATTAATATGTATGTTTTATTAGCATGTTTTATATGCTAATATATGCTAATGTTTTATGCTAATATATATTTTATACTTTTCATAATTTTATGCTAATGTTTGGTAAACTTTTCATAATGTAGTTAATGATGATTACAAATTTGATTTTAATTAGTTAACAAATCAATTTGATTAACTTGTCATAAATTTGATTAGAAAAGCTTACATGTACCCGTGCATTACCTTCTTGATGATGATTATAAATTTTGTTTTACTTATCATTGGTTCTTATTCCATAATGTAGTTAATAAATCAATTTTTCTACTATCGAAATTTGATTTCTTATTCTTCAATGCATGGGGTACCTGTAAAGTAATAAATTTTAATATCTGTCATTATTTAGTTACAAACTATCTACCACAAAGTATGATCATAGTCTCATGGTAAAATGTAAACTAATATTGAATAAAATAATTTCATGTAAATTAAATAGTGACTGATAATTGAAGCAACCATTAATTGAAACAAAAAAAATTGCTCTTCAAACTCAGATATACATTCACAACCGGTCAAATACAAACACATTTAGAATGACAAAACATTCATATATAAAAAAAAATACTAACATGAAAATATTAATGCAGTCATTTGTAGCTAACAAATGAAATATAATAATTGCTTAAACTGGAGTTAAAGAAATTATTTGTAGCGATCTGTTGTCTACAAATAATTTGAGGGGTTAAGGGTAAAAGAAAAAGTAAAAATAACAAAAAATAGAATTATTAATAATAATAAAAAGTAAAAAATATAAAATTAGATTTTCTATTTGTTTATGAAGAGTAAATATGTTCTATAATTTTATGAGTTAACACGTGTTAATGAAAGAGTTCTTGTTGGTCATAAAAGTATAAAATTAGACACAAATTAGACATTACATCAACGATGGCATCTAAATTGTCTACTTTGTGAAAAAATAGGCCTTAAAAATCATTTTTCGTTGAGTATTAGCTTCGACTGTTACTTTATCAGCGGAGAAAAGGCGAATGTGCGCCATGATCTTCTAGAAACTACAATCGTGACCTAAAATCAAATAGGGACTATTCACTCAATCTGGTCTCAATAGCCTATTAGTTTGTCTAATATCTTATTCACCCCTGTAAGATCAAACGGTTCTAGTGAGACATCATTTCTCGAAACTACAACTACAACCTAGTACAGTCAAACTGAGACTCGCATTATGTCTCGAGAAACCACAATAAGGTGAATAAGAGATTAGACAAGCTAAATCTCAAGTTTCTCTCTTCTAGTGATACCCGTCTATCAGATAGATGGACGATATGTTTTACATTGACTCCCTCACTCAATGAAAGAATGAAAGTTTCAGATAAGATGAAGTGGTTAAAACTTAAAAGCTTAACAACTTTCATAATGAAGGCAAGTGCAATACACAATTCCCTTCGACATACTTTGTTACTCCTTAGGTTGTGTCTATTTTTTGAACACTTTTTTTTTCCTACAATCAAACACTTTATATATATATATATATATATATATTTTTATTTATATTTATATCCTCATCTCGAGTGCCTCCTTGTTCAATTGAACCCGCCCTCCGCACCAACCAAATTGAAGAAAATTTCTCAAGTGATCAAACAATCAATATTAAAATGACATTGTTAACTATTTATTTCAACACCCACCAAAAATTCATCATATGTATTTCGGTGCAATGACAAAATAATATTAGAAATCATTAGATATTAACAAGTTTTAAATTTAACACACACTATAGGGTTGATGTTGCCACTTGAACTTGGTTGGTTTTGGTTTATAATATTGTTGTTTTTTCATCAAAAAAAAAAAAAATCAAAAATCAAAAATCAATGTAAGACTCGTGACACGATGCTTGCATCAGACCACGATATTGAAAACCTAATTTTGATATTGATATGTTTAGCCAGGTGTAATTTTGGAAATTCCATTCAAAGTCTGGCAATGTAGATGTTTTTATCAACCCCAATTCTAGGCAGTCAAGTATAGTCATTTTTGGTCATGTTTTGAGTTTTTTACATTTCTTCCCATTCTATAGATAATGTTTGCGATTGCGTTTTAAATAGAAAGGGTAAAAGTGTAAAAAAACCCAAGTCTGGCAAAAAATGACTTTAAAGCTTGGCTGTCTAGACAAACTCTTTTGTCAATATCTTTTCCCCAATTCTAAGGAGTCAGGCTTTATTGCCACTTTTTTGCCAAATTTTGAGCTTTTTACACTTCTACCCCTTTTATATATAATGTTTGTGGTTGTGTTTTAAAGAAAAAGAGTAAAAATGTAAAAATGCCCAAACTTAACCAAAAAATGGCTTTAAACTGCGTAAACAAACTCATATCTTTTATATATATCCTACAAATATCTAATAACTTCACTCCAATAAAATATCTCAAAGTCTAGATATATCTCTGCTTAGTTCTGATTGATATGCCAATGGTATATACTAAAACTCGACGGATAAATATAAATTTTCATTGTGCATGCGTTGAGAGAACTCCTAAGAGAGAAATAGGTCCAAGTGCGTAGTCAAGCATGCCACCAGCATGGTTAGTGTTACATTTAAAAGATGATTTGTTTCCAGCCCATATGTGGTATTGTTGTTAGGTTTAGAGACACTGTCTGTACGAAAAATTATTCAATGCTTCATCCGTCAGTGCAGCTATATATTGAAGCTATATTGAATTTCCCATATATTGAATGATACTCTTTAATCAGACCACCAAAATAGGGACATATATCAACATGTAAGTGACTGAGATATTCTAAAAAAAAATGTATATACAAGACTTTATGAGTGTGTGGGATTTAAGAGGCCAGTGTTTGGGCATTTGTGACTGTGAAGCATTTTTTGCTTGATTACATAATAAAGGCATTTTGTCCATAGTAACAATTTGCTCCCAATTGTCCCCTTGGATTTGCCGCCCTCCCCAGTGTTCATGTATCGTTTATTAGCGGAAAAAGGTATCATCACATGTTAAATCCGTCCAAAGAAAGAGAAATAACAAATTACATGTTTTGTGCAACAATTTTAGGGAGTCAAAGTTTCAGAATCACTTTTAGATTAAATTTTAGTTTTGTTTTATATTTCTACCCTTTTATAAATAATATTTGTGATTGTATTTTAAAGAGAGAGATAAAAAAAAATCAAAATTTAATCTAAAAGTGACTTCCAAACTTGGCTTCTTAGACTTACTCTGTTTTGCTTCTAAAACTTTGGAGCATGAAATTTTATTGATTTCACTTATCACTAAATTAATGAAGAAAATACACGTTGACATCTTCTTCTGCCAAAGACTTGACTATTCAACATAATTATCACAGGGAAATACATTTGATACTAGTGATAAACAAATCCCAAATACAATAACAAAGACTCACAACTATATTGACCTGAGGAGGATTACTAGAAAAAATGTGTTCAAAGTTGTATAATAAATAAATATAGTTTTTTCAATCACTTGAGAAATCCTCTAGATGTTTGCTTTGCAAGAATATTTTTTCTTGATGTGGACAATATGACTTTTGACTTATTAAATTGGTTGTTATGAAGTGTACAACTTTATTTTTTATTTTTCAAGTTGATGAAAACAAAATCAATGTCAATTTCAACCAACTTGAAGAGAAAAAAGAGTTGGGGTGGTTTTGTCATTTGGAGGGAGATGGTGTTAGGTGAGGTTCGTGGGTGGCGGGAGCTGTCGAGTCGCCTACAAGTCCATAAACCACAGCTAACACGATACGAAAGGTGGGTTTGGTAAGGGAAAATGATGCATGAAGCACGTGTGCCCCCCACGCCTCCTTGTTGTTGTTGCTATTGTTATTGTTATTGTTATTGTTATTATTGTAGTTGATGTTACAAATACTATCCACAAAAAGGGCAGAAGTGTAAAAAAAACTAAAAAAAGACACCGTAGTATTACTCTAGAGTTAAGGGTGAGACTCGCAGAATTGTTTAATTTAGAAATTAAGCTTTTCAAATTGAAAAACCTTTGTAAAATACAATACACTTATTACATCACATACCGTAGACAATTTCAAAAGAGTAGATGCTCTAAGAAGTGAACGCTCAACCATAATGGAAGCGATTAATTATGAGCCAAAAAATTAATACGAATGAATGATAAGGCTTGTCTCAATCATAAAAATTAACTAGTATTGGAAGGGAGGGAAGGATGGGATTCTAGGGTCAAGGAATTTCTATAGGAGAAAACCATGTTTCTGTTAATAATTGATAAATCTCACCCATATTTTTTAGCCACAATTAATTCTTAACATCTCACTCATCTTGCGTGTACTTTATAAAGAAAGACTATATTATTTGCTTCATTCTTAGTTTAAGTGTCCAAGAGTCAGATGAAAATAAATTCTTTGAATATAGGTGTGCCTACCAACTATAGTTGACCTTATCATATTTAATCATATGATATTCCTATATTCTTAGCTAATGCAGACTTTTAACCAGCACTAAGCAGGCTCAGTCCTGAGGGCAAACAAATAAACAAACAATGCTTTGGAAAAATTTACTTTGTGAATTAAGTTTTTGCAATTGGATGACATGGCGTAATCTTGAAAGAATGATGAAATCCCCACTTTGTTTATACATATCTTGAGATTATAAAACCTCCTCTTATCATGCCACATTATTATGGTTGCAAAACCTGCTTGCAAAAACAGTTTCCCTATCAAAGTTCGCTCTAAAATGAGATGCGAGGGCTAGACTTTGTAGCTGGGCTGGTCATGGGCACATTAACAAGAATTTGTTTCAAGGCATAATGGGATACAAGGAATGAATGGGCTTCTTGTCCATTTTTTTTTTTTTTTTTTTTTTTTTTTAAGATCTAGTAGGCTTCAGTTCCCATTTTCAGAAAAAAATTGTCCTCATATAATTTCTTTAGGATTTTGGGATACTAATATGAGATGGGCTTCTTGCATTTATAATAAAAATGATTCACCAATATCATAATCTCAACACCACTGTCGTAGACCTAGAAGTAGAAGATGGTGGCCGTGGTAGATAGAGGTTGAACCAGGAATTTCCGTTTGGGGGGCAAGTGAAATATCGACTTAAATACAACAAAATAAAATAAGTTTGTGTGCAATTTGCATATTTATTTGGTACAAGCCAAATGACAATAATCCAAATTAATAATGGGTAAAAATTTTACTTTATGTCAAACTCAAAATAAGTAGTTATTTTAATGTAGTGCTCACAGTCAATAAGCAAAATAGTATGTTTAAAGTAAGGCTGGGCCGGTCCAGTTAATCGGCCCGAAATGCCAAAACTGAAAACCAGACTGGACCAGACTGGGTAAGTTCGGGCCGGGCCGATTCCTAAAAATCAAATTTTTTTGGCCTTGGCTTTCAGCCCATTTCAATTGTCATTCCTAGGTTGGCTAGTGTAGCCCATGATCTGTACAATCTTCTTCGGTGATTCTTCATCTCCTCTGCCAACCCTTTCTCACGTACAAAACCACCAACATCCCTAATCAACAAACCCCCCGACATCAAAGCAACCACATAAATCAAGTTAACTAAAATCAGATTTCATTTTAGTTTTGTTCATCTAACAATGGGTAAGAACACCTCCATGAGAGATATTGGGTAAGATTTTTAGATCCAAAACCATCAAAGAAGTAGAAGAGATAATGGGTGCACCCTAGATCTCTAGATCAGTTTGGTTAAAAAAAAAATCACAGATCAAATTAAATAATGAATCACTAGAAGAATTTATCCAAATTAAACAACCTCCACCAATCTTCAATAATCAGCAGTTTAAAGAGTACAACATGATTGATGCCAAAAATCGACATTAATGTCGTTGCATGATTTTCGACATCAATCGAAGAAATATAAGTTGTTTCTATTTTTTTTTTCTTCCTTCAACCTGCAATACAATTCAACAATGTATAGTGGATGTAGGGGTTATCAACTACTTCACGTGGATTAGAAGACAATATTTGATTTTCAACTTAAAGAATAAAGAGAATAGCAAAATAATGTATGGTGAAAATAAGTATTAAACTAAAAGAACAAAGAAAAACAAAGATAAAACTTACTTCTTCAATGGAATTAAACTGTAGTACATGTACTTTTCTCCCAAGTAAAAATATAAAGCCAAGAACTACAACTAAAAAACTTTGTAAAAAAAAACTATAAAAGAAAAACTATCCCTTATGAACTCCATGTATAGGGTTTTTATAGGTAAAAATGGTTTGAGTGAAACAAGGAAACATGGTTTGAGTTAAACAGTGAAACATGGTTGAATGAAACAAGGAATGGTGTTGGAGTTCAATAAGGAAACATGTCTTATATAAATTTTTTTATGATAAAGTTGGCCATGTGGATGTCATGCCTCGATTTTTAAACAACATAAATTAATAGATTGTCCAAAAATCAAGGCACAACATAAACAAATTAAATGGTACAGTAATAAGGCAGAAAACAAACTAATAACCTTCCTCAATGTTCTTCCTCTAAAAATGAGGTCCACAATTATAAATAAATGAAAATTTCATAAATCAATCTCCAAATAAATCTCTGACTTAAAAAAAAAAAAATCTGAACATATATTACTAAACCCTACATCTGATTACCTAGGAATAATAATAATAAAGATCTAACAAAAACGTGTCGACTCCTCAGCTATCGCCATGCAGCTAATACCACCCTTGCACTCCAATTAACCCTGATAGGTCTCTAAGGCTACGTTCATTAAGAACGCACCCAAATTTATAAAACAATACAAAATCTGGGTCAGTATATTAATACTGCTGTGAGCAAACTTACAAATCGAGACAATTAAATATAAAAGAAAAATGCATTTCACCTTAAGGAAGATAGGTAGTTCTCATTCGAGATTCGAATGAGCCGTTAGTTTCTTCCCTCAAGGCTAACCTAGTACGTGATAAAATAATTCGTACACAATTTCATGTTATGATCAATTCAATGATTTTTTTCCTAATTATTGGCTTCTTTTCCACAATCGGACGCTCCTCCTGTGCCGAACACACCTCACCCAAGTGTGTCTCCCTTGCCATCGAAGCCACTCGGAGCATACATGACCCAAGTGGGGTGCCACATCGAGTTCATAACTACAAGAACTGTATACATATAACATTACCTCAGTTCAGTTCATAACATTATAAGCTTATAAAAATTATATATATTATAACATTAAAAAATGAAATGTTGGGAACTTAACTGTATTGAACCTCCATTAATACATGCACAGTGACTTAGATTGATAAATATGTTTTATGTACCTTATTCACCAATGGAAAGATAAATTATCCCTTATGGATAAAACTAGTTCTGTTTTGCTAAAAAAATGGTCAAGAGATAGTTGTGACTTGTCTTTTCATTGATAATGCACTATTCTAATAACATACTCTTAGCAGGGTTTTTTTTTTTTTTTTTTTTTTAAAATCATCATTTTGAAAGGATTCATGCAAAGGCTTTCTAAGTGTTTCTTTCTTTTGCACTTTCTATTTTGATTCGTTTGACCTGTTACATGGGCAAAAGTTTTAATTTTTTTTTTTAATATTTGGATGTAAATCAAACCAAGATAAATTAAAATCATAAAATATAATTAATTGTAACTATTACCAATTAATAAATACTATCAATAAATAAATATTATTAACTTCTAAGATAATACAAGTATATTGGTAAGTGAATTGGGCGGGTATTACAGTGGACGTCAAAATCTTCATATTGATTTTATCGAGATCCCTAATTGTTGTTGCTTTGTGGGCTTGACTTCATGGGTCTAGAGATTGAAATTCTTTAATCCTGATGAATGCATTCGAATTTCCATTGGGCCTTCTAGTTGATGAATTTAGCCTTATTGTGCAACTTTATGCATAATTTGAGATTTGTACTTGAATTCATACAAAATGCACAAAATACACATAATGAGATATTTTTATTTGATAATTGGAGTTAACAATTGTATATTTGGGAGTATAAAATCGATGTTTTGGGTGCTTATCACACCACCCCCAAACAACCTTTTGCTAGTCCTCTAGCAAAGAACAACAAAATGAAAGATAAGAACATAAAACAAAATATTTTTATTCGTCATAAACTTCTCAAAAAAAAAATCAATGCCACTTTCGCTGGTATGACTTGATTGCATTTACAATATGCAACAACGCCTTGAACCCCTAGCATGACACTAAAGAGGAGTTTTACCCTCCCGAGGGTTATCCAGGATGACACCCACAAACATTTTTTTATATGAAACAAAATTGACGTGTGACCTATTGTTCTCAGAGAATGTCTCTGTTATTCAACCACATAGAAGTCAAGAGACATATGTAACTTCTTACTAAAATGCACATTACAAGTGAGCAACTTTAGAATAAGGTGTGTGTGTGTGTGAATAACCAACAAATGCAAATTTTCATGTCAAAGTAACGTACATCCTATTACACATTTGGAATAACTGTTTTGACTTCAAAACTCACCAGTTAATTTCTCTGAAATGATCACTCTGAGTTTGGGTAAAATATTTTCTCTCTTGCATATGAGGAAAAGAGGAAATGCAAAAATGAAAACTTCTCACATGCTCATAAGAATAAACGTACATGAAAGAGAATAATAGTCTCATGGAATGAATGTTGATCACTTGCAAGAATGTCGAGTTACCCACCATAGCGTCTTCTTATCTACTCTCCACTTCTTACCATACCTTACCATAGAAGTGGATACCACCCCCAAACAGGCTTAGTGGAGTAGGAATTTGTAGGCGTGACTAATCCTCATAATTAGGATCAATCAACTGAATGGTTTCTACTGACCTTGTGGGAAGTTCATGGTATGGCTTCAGTCGTTGTCCATTTACTTGAAAGAGACTACCATTTGTAGGGTTTTCTACGGTGATGGCACCGTAGTTTTTAACATCACATACAATTAATGGATGAGACCAACGAGTTTTTAGCTTACCTGGAAAGAGATGAAGACGAGAGTTGTAGAGTAGGACTTTCTGACCAAGATGGAACTCTTTTCTCATGATGTTTTTGTTATGTATCCACTTCATTTTATCTCTGTGGTTCTTGGATAATTCATAAGCATCATACCTCAATTCTTCTAGCTCATCGAGCTGAAGTTTTCGTTTTTTACCAGCCATATCGAGGTCAAAGTTTAGACTCTTTGTATCCCAATAAGCTCTATGTTGGAGTTCGACAGGAAGGTGACAAGGTTTACCAAAGACCAATTTATAGGGAGACATCCCTAAATGAGTTTTGAATGTAGTTTGGTATTCCCATATGGCATCCAAAAAACGTAAATACCAATCTTTCCGATTTGGATTGATAGTCTTTTCGAGGATGTTTTTTATTTGACGATTCGAGACTTCAACTTGACCGCTTGTTTGAGGATGGTAGGAAAGGGAAACTTTGTTAGTAACCCCATACTTTTTAACAAGATGCTCAAATACACGGTTAGAGAAATGCGTACCCCCATCACTAATGATACCCTTGGGGGGTGCCAAATCTACTAAAGATAAACTCCCTTATGAATGAAATAACAATTTTGTGATCATTGGTCTTAGTGGCAATGACCTCTATCCATTTAGAAACGCAATCCACTGCAAGAAGGATGTATTGATACCCATGGGAGGATGGAAACGGTCCCATTAAATCGATGCCCCAAACATAAAAAACTTCAACCACTAGAATAGGATTCAAAGGCATCATGTGTCGACGAGTTATTCGCCCAAGTTGTTGACATCGGTGACAGGCTTTACAATACTCATGGGCATCTCGAAAAAGAGTAGGCCAATAAAGACCTGATTGGAGAACCTTCTCCGCGGTTTTCTTAGAACTAAAATGCCCACCACAAGCTTGATCATGGCAAAATGAGAAAATGCTCAACTGTTCAACTTCTGGAACACATCTTCGGATAAGTTGGTCAGGGCAATATTTGTACAAATATGGCTCATCCCAAAAATAATACTTGACCCTAGATATAAACTTGTCACGATCTGGCTTAGACCAGTGTGAAGGGAGTTCCTCAATTGCTAAAAAATTGACAATGTCGGCATACCAAGGAAGTTCTTGCTCTACCAAGAGAAGTTGTTCATCTGGGAAGTCCTCTTGAATGGGCAAGATACTAGTAGATGACTGTGATGTTAGCCTAGACAAGTGGTCGGCGATCGCATTTTCTATACCTGACTTATCTCGTATTTCAATATCAAATTCTTGAAGCAAAAAAACCCATCGAATCAGACGAGGTTTGGTGTCCTTCTTATTGAGAAAGTATCTAAGGGCTGCATGGTCAGTGTACACAATGACTTTAGCTCCAATGAGATAGGAACGAAATTTATCTAGTGCATAAACAATGGCTAACATTGCTTTCTCCGTGGTCGAGTAATTGAGTTGAGCCTCATTCAGAGTTTTGCTAGCATAGTAGATAATGAAGAAGTTTGTTAACTTTCT
Organism: Berberis vulgaris; assembly: GCA_963556465.1. NCBI lineage: Eukaryota > Viridiplantae > Streptophyta > Magnoliopsida > Ranunculales > Berberidaceae > Berberis > Berberis vulgaris. The sequence continues at coordinate 74,377,601 of OY747131.1, read as the reverse complement.
AACCCAAAACTGCACCTACAACATAGTCAGAGGCATCACACATAATCTAAAAGGGTAGCACCCAATCAGGAGCTCAGATGATAGGAGCCGAAACTAGTTCAGATTTAAGATGCATAAACGCATATATGTACTTTTCGTAAAAAAAAGGGAACATCCTTAGCTAAGAGACTGCTCAAAGGGCGTGCAATCTTTGAAAAATCTTTAATGAAGCGGCGATAAAATCCAGCACGCCCCAAGAAAGATCGCACATCTTTAACAGATTTTGGAATCGGAAGAGATGAAATGACATCAATCGTAGCTTTGTCCACCTCAATGCCTTTTGAAGAGACAGCGTGCCCAAGAACAATGCCCTGCTTCATCATGAAGTGACACCTTTCCCAATTTAAAACAAGACATTTTTCTTCGTAGCGCTCTAAGACAAGTGAGAGGTGATGTAGGCATTGGTCAAAAGATGAGCCGAATACTGAAAAATCATCCATAAATATCTCAAGAAAGTTGTCCACCATATCACTGAATATGCTAGACATGCATCTTTGAACTGTCGCGGGTGCGTTGCATAGCCCAAAAGGCATGTGACGATAAGCGTAAGTACCAAAAGGACAAGTGAATGTGGTTTTCTCTTGATCTTCTTGTGCAATAGGGATTTGATTATATCTAGAATATCCATCCAAGAAATAATAGTAAGGTTGACCTGCTGACCTCTCAAGCATCTGATCAATAAAGGGAAGGGGAAAGTGATCCTTTCGAGTATTAGAGTTCAACTTACGATAATCAATGCATACTCTCCATCCCTTTTTCATTCTTTGTGGCACAAGTTCCTTGTTCTCATTTTCAACTACTGTAATTCCTGACTTCTTAGGAACCACATGGACTGGGCTAACCCATTGGCTATCAGAGATGGCATAGATGATGTTTGCATCCAGGAGTTTCAACACTTCTTCTTTTATGACATCTTTCAAATGGGATTTAGACGTCGCTGGGGTTCTCTGGATGTTTTGGTTTCATCTTCCAAATAAATATGATGCTCACAGACACTAGGGTCAACACCCTTGATGTCATGAATATTCCAAGCAATGGCTTACTTGTGAGCTTTAAGGACCTCCAACAACTTGTCACTGTGTTCCTCAGTGAGATCTGAGGCAATAATCACTGGATAACTCTCCTCATACGCACAGGACCGAGAAATGAATATCTCAATTCATTTGGTAAAGACTTAAGTTCTAGTAATTTCTGAGTGCTTGTGGATGAGTCACTATCTTGTGACTGTTCTCTAAAGGAAGAAGATGAATACAACTCTTCCTCATATTGATAACGTGATAATGGCTCAGATTCAGGTGCATTATGGGCACATTATCCAACATATTGTTGACCTCTTCAATAGCCTCGTCCATATCTAGGTTCATACCAAAGTGTGTGAGACAACGAAGCAATACGTCATCTGGTGACGATTGAGCCATAGACTCAAAAGATCAAATAATACACACTTCTTCTTCTTCTTCCTCAATCATATCGAGATCATCTCTCCTTTGCAAGGCCTTAAAAATATTCAATTCAGCTTTAAGGTTCCCAAAGGAAACATACATAGTACCGCTTCTACAATTGATGTTAGCCTCCGCAGTTGCTAAGAAGGGTCGCCCAAAGATAACAGGAATTTGATTATTTGGGCTCGGGCTAATGTCTAAGACAATGAAATCAACTGGATAATAGAAATTTGCAACTTGAACAATCACATCCAAAACTATTCCTCTAGGGTATCATTTTGACTTATCTGCTAGCTTAAGAGCTACTTTTGTTGGTTGCATCTCCTTTAACCCAAGTTCTAAATATATATGATAAGGTAAGATATTCACGCTCACTCCTAAGTCAATCAAGGCATGACTTTCAAAGTCTTTTCCAATGAAACATGGTACAGTAGGGGTTTTTGGATCCCTGTACTTAATTACTCCATTATGTTGAATAAGCGATGTGGCATCGCTTGCAAGGCATGCAGTTTCAAGTACTTCTTTTTTTCTCTTTTTAGTACACATGTCCTTGAAAATATTTGCATAGACTGGTACTTGCTGGATAGCAAACAAAAGAGGGATGTTGATGTGTACTCCTTTAAAAATTTCTAGTATTTCTTGAAATTGCTTATCTTTTTTGTTACCTAAAAGGGCTTTGGGAAAAGGTGTCTTAGGTATATACTTTCTTGGCTCTACGGGAAGCTGAGAGGGTGAGTTTAAACTAGTTTGAGAAAAATCTTTAGCATTTTCAATTGGTTTAGGAACGTTCTCTTTGGAAATCACATCAGTTTTCTTGGGTTGTTCTATGTCATTATCAATTGCTTGGCCAGAACGAAAGGTGGTGACAACTTTAACTTCTCCCCGTAAATCAACATTATTACCAATTTCATTGACATGGGCTTGGGGAACACCTTTTGGATTAGGGATGGGCTGACTGGGGAATGTTCCTTTTTTCCCTTCCCACGCTCAACTGTTGCAACTGTTGTTGAAGCTGGTGGATGGCTTCGGAATTAGCAGCATTAGTTGTCATTAATTGGTGCATCATATTCTCCAATGATGGTATTGAAGGTGGTAAATGATCAACATATTGTGTTTGAGGTACCAAGTCCTGGAAGTTGCTAAGTTGAGGTTGACCATAAGAATTATGAGGGACAGGTACCATAGGAAGGTTCACAGGCTAATTTTGCCTGAATGAAAGAGGTCCTCCATGTGGTGGATATTGATTCTGTTGCAATTGGTTAGATTGAGGCCCATATTGAACCTATCTGGGATAAGTGCGGGAGTTGTGGGCTTGTCCACTAGGCTGCCTAGGGTGTTGAAACCCAGGAGGATTCCCTGAACTTCTGGATGGTTGTTCATAAAAGTCACCACCATAGGAAATGTTAGGGTGATGTCGATTTGCAGATGTGTATGTTTGACCGAATGTGTTTGATTTACGTTCACTGTTAAATACACACACCTCCTCTGGAGGTTCATTGCCACCTGAAGTTAAAGGGCAATCAGAATCTATATGATCTCTTTTGAGGCAAAAGGTACAAGGCTTATAAGTCTGTTCTCTGGCTTCAGAGGTAGACTTTGTCACAATAAATTTCATTTCCTTAGCAAAGTCCTTTAGGAATGTTTTGATGTCTGGTTCGAGATCTTCATTTGGTACAAATAGACGTGGTTTTCTAGAAAAACTAGGTTTCAAGTCTTTATGGGTAGTCCATTGTCGAGAATCATCAGCAAGTTCACTTAGAAAAGTATAAGCATCAGTACCAGTTTTACGCATGAATTTCCCTTAATGTATGGATTCGATCATATTTCTAGATTCGACAGTCAATCTATTATAGAAACTCTGCACTAGCACTCGTTTTTCAAAGCCATGATGGGGGCACTTGATGAGTAAATCTTGAAAACTGTCCTATGCTTCATAAAAAAGTTCATCATGTGTTTGAGTAAACTCCTCAATTTCTCTTCTAATTTCTAGGGTCTTTCTTATGGGGAAGTACTTCGCTAGAAACTTTCTAACTAAATCCTCCCATGATTTAATGGAACTGGCAGGGAGGGAATTTAGCCATGAGGTGGCCCCATCATCAAGAGAGAAAGGAAACAAGCGAAGTCTGACATTTTCTTCATCTATGTTTTGGTTCTTAAAAGTACTACAAACTTCAAGAAACTTTATGAAATGGACATAGGGGCTTTCTCAATTATGCCCATGAAACTTCGACAACATATTAATAATAGCCGGTCTAATCTCAAATTGAGTTGTAGTGATAGGGGGTAGCTCAATGCATCCGTGCACATTAGCAGTAAATGGAACATTGTATTCCCAAATTGGACGTTCTTCCATTTCAGCGTTGATTGGAGAGTGAGGGGAGGTAGGTGGAGTTGAGTGTGGTGAAGAAGCAAAAAGTGGATTAGGGTGGCTAGAAAATTTTTGGGTACGAACCAAACGGTTGTTGGGTTGTTCCCAAACTTTCATAAAAGGGAAAAAATTTGAATTGGAAAGATGACAGTGACAAAGCACAAGATCAAGTATCCCTAGACGATTGCTAAGAAGACATACACAAGCAATGATCACTTCTGAACCACACAAATGCCAAATCTAAGCAAACAACGTTTTAATGGGATTTTATCTTGTTAATCTGCGAGGGACAAGATTGATTGAAACCAGCGGGCGTTACACTGTTATCTATTATTGTCTAATTATATAGGGTGCTAACAAATGATCCTAAAAGCTTGTATCCAATAGTACAAAGTTGAAAATCAGAAAGTCAGAGTTACGCTTGCAAGAAGCCGGATTATTGCACAAGTACAGGAGATCACGTGGTCTAATTAAAAACTGTACTTGTGCTACCGCTCTGTAGACCAATTGATATGATAACGATGTGTGTCAAATACGTACTTAGGGTGTGTGTTCCTAGCCAAAACTATTAGTTACACCACGTCCTTCTGTGGTCTGCAGCTTACTAATGACTTGGCATACCGGGTGAGTTACCCATGTGGCAGTGGCCTCTTGGAGTTCATTGAATGATTAAACCCGTCCTATGTTTTAGTTGTCCTATGAACACCGTCCTAGTTGGTTCTAATCTTAGTTGATTTTATTATGTGTCTTGGCTTCACACAGCTAGAGTGATGAGGTGGGTGATGAAATCCCACCAGTTTCAAAAACAGGGCTAGGTCTGCTCTCTCTGTTTATGGTAGTTTATTAACGTAAGCAACCACGCAGTTCGTTAAGATGCAGAAACATAAACAAACACCAAACAATGTCCAATCGATTTTCACTCAGCACCCAAGCCACTAAAACAATGTGTCTGAAAGAGATACTTACTAACTTGTGAGCTCGGACACAAGGTCTCCACCGTGGGAGTAGAGAGAAATGTTATTTGAGAGCTACTCCTCCTAGGTTCAAGCAATTGCTTTCTCCCCCACAACACCACTAGTTGTCCACTACAAAAAAAAATTAGCCCATTTTCAAAGATTTTTTTTATATATATTTTATTTCTGACTTCGATTGCTATCTAAATAAATAAACACACAATCAAAAAATTACACATGCAAATATGTTTAATGGTCTTGGTCAAGAAGTCAAAAATTAATTTTTTTTTAATTTTTTTTGTTTGTTTGTTTGTTTAGTTTTTAGTTTTTTTTTTTGTTTTTATGAAAGTGAATTAAATTTAACCTAAAACTAACAATCAACCCAATGCTAAAATAATGTCTAACTATTACAAGTTGCACTCGACCATTCGAGGCATATTAAAAAGAAGTTAAAAAAGAATAAACTCTCTTCCTCACTAAAAACTACAAACAAAAAATAAAAAAAGTCTTCAAGCAAGTCTTAGGCAATTTCGTAGCTTTATCACCAAAATTTTCAAACGAATGTTTTCAACAGGCAACCGACATCAAAAAAATCTGAAACAATTATGGAATTTCAGGGGAGTATCACGAAATGTGCTGTAAAAATGTCACATTAAACAGACAATGTTTGAGCCGTCTGCTGCTGTGTTGTTTCCATTATATGCTGAAAATTACCAAAAAAAAGCATAAAGATGACCAAAAATTGTAATAATTAAATAAATAACAAAAAGGAAAGAAAAAAAATTAAATAAATAAAAAATATTCTCTATTGTCTCCAAAGTTGTATTTTCAATAATGTTTTCCTTCACCAAGTGATGTGCAACGGCGCCATTTGATTGATGCCAAAATCCGACATTAATGTCGTTGCATGATTTTCAACATCAATCAAAGAAATATAAGTTATTTCTATTTATTTTTTCTTCCTTCAACCTATAATACAATTCAACAATGTATAGTGGAAGTAGGGGTTATCGACTACTTCACGTGGATTAGAAGACAATATTTGATTTTCAACTTAAAAAATAAAGAGAATAGCAAAATAATGTATGGTGAAATAAGTATTAAACTAAAAGAACAAAGGAAAACAAAGATAAAACTTACTTCTTCAATGGAATTAAACTGTAGTACATGCACTTTTCTCCCAAGTAAAAATATAAAGCCAAGAACTCCAACTAAAAAACTCTGTAAAAAAAACTATGAAAGAAAAACCATCCCTTATGAATTCCATGTATAGGGTTTTTATAGGTAAAAAGGTTTTGAGTGAAACAAGAAAACATGGTTTGAGTTAAACAGTGAAACATGGTTGAATGGAAAAATGAATGTTGTTGGAGTTCAATAAGGAAACATGTCTTGTAGAAATTTTTTTATGATAAAGTTGGCCATGTGGACGTCCAAATCTTCATATTGATTTTCTTGAGATCCGTAGTTGTTGTTGCTTTGTGGGCTTGATTTCATGGGTCTTGAGATTGAAATTCTTTAATCCTGATGAATGCATTCAAATTCCCATTGGGTCTTCTAATTGATGAATTTAGCCTTATTGTGCCATTTTATGCATAATTTGATATTTGTACTTGAATTCCTACAAAATGCACAAAATACACGTAATGAGATATTTTTATTTGATAATTAGACTAACAATTGTATATTTGGGAGTGTAAAATCGATGTTTTGGGTGCTTATCACAACATACACTAATACATCAAATAATTTTATACAGAGATTTCTTTCTCTAAGTATTAACAAAGAATTTTCTATAAAAAGGGATCCTTCATCAAGTTGAAGAACTGATACAACAGTGACACATAAAATCAAACATCTGATCTGTAGTAAATCAAAACTGAATTAAGACAACCAAAAAAATGAACTGCAATCAGTGCTTTTACACACCGACGGAATGGTTTGTCAGAGTGCAGCCCTCAGAAGAGACTCTCATTTTCTCCCCAATCTCTCTCCAAACCAAAACCGCATTTAAAGATCTCAATTTTCTCTTCGATAAGACATAGGTGATAGCCGTTTTGCTCAGACCGATCGATTGCTGCTCAATTCATCACTTATATTGCAATATCTCTCTGGAAAATTTGATCTTTGGCGATGATTCCAACATGATCGTGCTGTCACACACCGCCGCACGAGTAAGTTGCAGAGAGGAGAGGAGTTTTGGAGGAGGCGAAGAGGAGTTTTGGAGGAGGAGATGAGATCTGGAGAAGGAGGCAGAGATAAATGGAGCAAAAAAGGAGTGGATTGTGAATGAAACCCTAAACCTAGAGAAAAATGGTATTTATATTTATATGTTAATTATTTTTTAAGTACTAGGCCGGGTTTGGGAATGATTTTTAAAATAAAATTTGAAAAACCGGGCCGAACCGACCCGATCGGTCCAGTTCTCGCTTTGGTCCGAGTTTTCTGTCTAAAATGCCCAACCCTAGTTTAAAGTGTGAAAATATTAAGTATGTCTGGCATTTAGGAGATTATTTAAGCTACGTTAGGAATATTTGGGAATTAGCCAATTAGGAGATTACTGAGTTGCTAGGGAAATAATAGCTAATGAAGAGATTTTTTAAAAAAAAAATTCTATATATGAAAGAGATAAATTTGAAAAGTAGTTTTTATTGGGAGTTGCTATGTGTACCCGACCGACTGCTTTGGCTTGATGCCCCCAACTTTATCTTCTATATTTTGATTCTAAAAATTGCTTGGTGTATCCAACCACATTATGCTTATCCTAAAACAAAACACTGAGAAGAGAAAAATGCTCATTTTTTTAATTGAGTCGTTGACCCTTTTTATTAATTTATTAATCAATGCTCGAAGGCTACATGACTAACTCTATAGGGTTAACCAAATCAAGCCCAAAGGCTACAATATTGTTGCCATTTAATATCGCCTACATCTCGCATGCAGATTTGCTTTCACTCCGGTCCATCGCCTCCACCTTGCATGAAGACTTGTTTTCGCTTCACTTCGGTCTACTTCATCTAAGCAGTTGCATTCAATAGTCGAAGGCCTATCAACACGTGCTCCTAATAATCGAGAGAAATTTCACAAGATCCTAACTGATGAGTCTCGAACTCGTGACCTCTCACTTAGAGAGTGGATGTCCGACCAACTGAGCTATTGGTGGACACTACTCATGTTGTTGGTTGTAGACTTTTGTATGAAGGATTTTTAATATAATTTTTTGGATGTAGAATTTTTTAAAGGTTTTAAATGCAATTTTTTTAATACGATATTAGTTGCAACAATTTTAAAATTTAAGAATTAATTTCTACTTTTTTAAATTATTAAATTTAATACGTATTGATTTTGTCATCCGTGGTTAATGAACACAGTGAAATTTAAAGAATGTTTGATTGAAATAATGTTTTAGAGATAACAGTTACTTTTATTCTTTCATTCAAGTGTTAATTAACGCTTATAAACGAGAAAACTCCACCATAAAATGACTAATCAATAGGAGTGCTTGGGCAAGCCAACCCTATCCCAACTCGTAAAATTTTGCTCGTGTGCTATAGAAATTAAAAGTCAGGCAGCCTGAGTTCAACCTGAACCTGAAAAGTCAAACTCAGTTTGGGCTTGGGTTGACATGCTCAGGCCCAACCTTGACTCACTTTCCACATTCTTGTAAAATGGCAAAAAGAATCTCTCCCATGATTATCCAAATACTTTTCCAGACCCCAACCTAAATCAAACATTGTCATCAATGTTAAATCAATCTGTTGTAATGAAAAGAGGAAGAGAAAGAAAGAAAAATAAATAAAAAAAATGATCTAATAAACCTAGCAAAACAGAAAATTAAAATAATAAAAAGTAAGCAAGGGAGGGACTTAGCTGGATTTCTACAACTCATGAGAGCCTTAATATAAAGTTCTTCTCTGCTATATGAGTTACATCCCAAGTAGTGCTAAGTTTATAGTCTTCAGCCAGATTGAATTACTCTCATGCTATGTACTGGACGGAGTGGAGAGTCAAGTCCTCATCTCCAGGGTCAAAACTCATCTCAATGTAGGGCTTATTGCTTATTTCTATGTCCATTTACTTTGAATGTTAGATTTTTCTCTTTACTATGAACCTTCATAGCTCTATGAGGGAAAACCTTGGTCACAACATAAGGACCATACCACCTAGACTTGAGCTTCTCAGGAAAAAGTTCCAATATTGAATTGTAGATCAACTGCACCTTTGTCTCACATGAAAATCTTTCCGGATGAGGTTTTTATCATGATATGCCTTGGTTTTCTTTGTATAGCTTGGCCTTCTCATAGACATCATACCTTAATTCTTCTAATTCATTCAACTGCAACTTTATCTTGTCACCCGCCTATTTCATATTCGGTGCGCTGACAATGAAAGGAACAAAAGTCGTATTACTAGGCACAAAAGTTTCAAAAGAAGGTGCATACTTACTTGAATGAGACTTAGAAGCCTCAAGAGAGTGTACGGACTCAATGATGTCCATCATCGCACTGTCATTTTCATGCTCAGGAATTCGACTTTGTGAAACTATGAGTGATGACAACCTCCAACGGATCAGTGTTATGCACTTGAAAAACTTGCTCAATAATATTTTGAACAACATCAATATTGAAGCAATCACGTGGTAATTGTAATGCATCAAATACCTTAAATTCTATTTTTTCACCATTTACTTTTATGCTTATAGTACATTTTTTAACACAAATTTTTGTATCAACGATATGCATAAAGGGTCTTCCTAAAATAATAGGCAAATATGATAGCGTAGAAGGTTCTTCCATATCCAAGATAATAAAATCTACAGGTAACGTAAACTGATTTTCTAGAACCAAGACATCTTCTAAAATACCTCTAGGTCTTTTGATGCTTCTGTCTGCCAATTACAATGTAATTGAAGTTGGTTTAAGTTCTCCCAACTTCAATTTCTCATAAACCGTATAGGGAATCAAATTAATATTGGTTCCTAAATCAAGCAGAGGGCGTTCAAAGAATTTACCACCAATTCTACATGGAATAGTAAAACTGCTTGGATCTTTTAGTTTGGGCGGTACTTTTCAAAACAAAACAACACTTACCTCTTCAGTCAATGCAACTTTATTCATATTCCTGAAACTTTCTTTTGTAAAAGAATATTAATTTCTACTTTCCTTAAAGTTTCAAAAATATTATGAAATTAGTTATCTTTCTTTTACATTACTAACATTTGAGGGAAGGGTGGGAATATCACATTCTCATTCTCACTTACTTGTTGGAGTTCGTGGTACCTATTGGATGTGTTTCCACTTTTTCTTCCTCATTCTCATCCGGTCCCATCTTATTGTCAATAACTTTACCGCTCCTTAGGACTGTCACGGCCTTGAGCTACCCTCGTGTCTTATCGGGTTTGGTATGGTTTGTATTAGAAACTCTCCCTTATTTCTCTCACTCAACTCTTTGGCCAATTGCCCTACTTGACTGATTTGAGGATTGGTATGTTGCTATATAGCAATGAACTAAAGTATGACACATTCGAGATCATCATTTTTCTGCTTAGGATTTGGCTGTACCCCTTATGGTGAGGGTTGAAAGTTATTTCCGTACTGAAAATTTCTCTGCTGTCCCTGTGGATCTAGACTATTTTGATTTCCATTCCAAGAGGAGTTTGAGTAATTGCTTTACCCTGAATTATAAATATTGGATAGGGATTGTTCTTGTAAGGATAGTTGTTTTGTCCCACATAGTTTGCATATTCCCGCTTTGTAAAAAAAATATAAGACAAGTCTCAGTAGTATGATTAGAATGAGAACATATAGTACATACCTCAACTTGTGCAACTTGTTGAATTGATGAGATGTTTTGGTTTGACATTGCTTTCACAAGCATATCTAGCTTCCTCTCCATTGCTGTCATCTGAGCTTGGATTACAACATTAGTACTTACCTCATAAATATACCGTTACTTTTCACTCATGGTCTCCCTCTTGATGATAATTGTTGATGATTCTCACTTAGGGTCTCAAACAACTCAATAACTTCCTCACTGTTATTTTCCATAAGCACAGCTCCACAAGCATAATCAACAAGATATTTTTAGTATCATATAAACTTTCGTAAATAGTTTGTACCTAATCATCTTGAACTAGATTACGGTGTGAACATTTGAGAAACAACTCATTGAAATGCTTTCATGCTTCAAATAAAAGATCTTCATCATTCTGTTGGAAAGTTTGAATTTTCCTTCTAAGTCGCTTTGTCTTTTGAGCTGGAAAGAACTTCTTTAAAAATTTAGCTCCTCCCAATTATTAATGGAACTTGCAGCCAAAGAGTTCAACCATAACTTAGTGTTATCTTTTAAAGAAAATTGAAAAAAGGATTAACCCGATTCCTTCCGGATCTAAGCCCTGGATATTCTGAGTCTTGCAAATATCAAATAAATCCCTAATGTGTAAATGTGGATCCTTAGAATGTGTGCCCCTGTAATGTGGCACTATGTTAAGCAAGTGAGGAGATAAATTGAAGTTGTGTTTCGATGTTGGCTGGAATGCAATACGTGATGGTTGATTGAGATTTCGTGGAATAAATGAGCTCTTCATTGGTTTCCGCACTGGTGGATTTTCTACTTGTTCTTGGTCCATTTCTTTCTAGATTCTATCTTCATATCTTTCCTTTTAAGTTGTCCAAAGGTTCATTCAATTTCTGGATCGTATACAAGAATGTTTATGGACTAGGACCTACGACCATGCATAAACGAGATTTCAATCCTGCAAGACAACATATACAAAGTAAATGTTTTGGGAAGAATAAATAATAAAGAAATCAAAGTGAAATTATTTAGCAGATTTTTTTTAACATTAATAACAACTAAACTGAAGGAAAAAGAATTAAAAACAATTTAGCGCAATCCACGACAATGACGAAACTTGTACAAATATTAACCTAATTAATTAGCTCATAATTGTACGTTTTTACTCGCAAGTGCACAAGATAAAACAAATAGTATAGATAGCAAGAACGAGATCATTCCCACGAGGATTGGATTAATTGTGTTTAAAACAACTTTCCTAATACCACTACTTCAATGAAACTTAATAATTAATTAAGTATGAAAAGATAATGAGAGAAACCAAATGTACAACTAAATAAGTGCAAATAGTGATAAAATAAGTTAGAGATTCGATATCCTCCACTAGTCATCTTCCTTTGAATAACATGCACAATGATATAAATCAAATTTCAATGCTCAAATTTTGCCAACCTAAGGGCATGGGTGTCTCTACTCCTTAAGCTATGGATTTTCCTAAACAACGAATTAGGCATGGGTGTCTACTCTAAATCTTTTCATTCTAAAGGTATTTAGCATGATATCTATTAAGTTGCACCTCAAAAACGCATAAATCAATGGAAATCGACAAAAATATAAAACCCAAAACATGATATCTATTTCGGTCATCTATGTTAATTAATTGCAAAAATCGATCTAACTCGATTCTTTTTGTCACTTAGCATAAGCACAAGACTCGGTTATCCAAATTTACCCATATAAAAATCCTCATAAAAATCATGCATATGGTGATAAAGCATAAACAAAATCCATATGAAGGGTTAAGTAAGACAAAAATTAACCAATTGAACATCATAAAATCCATATCAAGGCATATCTAAAATCTAAGGAGTCATAACTAGTGCTTCAATCTATCTCAAACTAAATTGTCACACATAATGCATTAAGACGAGATTGGTATTCAAATAAAACATTGAAAAGTAGAAAAAGTAAGCAAACTGTGATGTGGTGGTGCAAACTAAAGCTCTGGGTGCAAATAGTAGAAAGATTCACATTTTTGTTTTCCCTCCCTCTTTTTTTTTCTTCTCTTCTTCACGCACTCTGCAACAAAGCAGCTCACACAACAGCGAGTTCACGTAGCCATGCACAGAAACAACTGGTTCTTCTTTCTTTATTCATTCCTTCTTCTTCTTATTCCCTGCTCCGGTTACTAACAGAGTTGCGACCATACACTCCTTCACAAAGTAGCCACCCATTCTTCATGAAGCAATTACAGCAAGAACTGATAAGCTCACAAACCAGTCAGCAAGTTCAGACGGTTCTTCTTTACTTCAACCTCCTTGTTTCCTTCATGAATCATCAAAATAACACATATCAGTTCACAAACCAGCAAGGAGAGATCACACAGAACATTGGCACTTTCCGTTCTTCTTCACAAATCAGCTCACACAGGAGAAGGCTCACGCCAGAGAGGGAGATAATTCAGAGCCCTTTCTTGCCCTTTTAAAACTCTTTATTTTCTTTTTAATTTCGCTCCCTTTCCTAACAGGTTCGACCTAATATTCTTTATGAAATTAGGTTTCCATCTTTAACTAGGCTTCCTTTTTAGCGACCCGGGCTTGCACGTGGCATTAGTTCATTTTTCTACATTAAAGTGCCTGCCAAATACCAAAATACACTTCATGTAACTAAGTAAAAAATTATTATAAAAAGTATTTGAATTAACTAAATAATCTAACAATTACACTTAGTCAATCCTGACTTAAGCCGGTCTCGCAGAAAAAAATGCTAATTACGCCCGAATGCAACCAGGCCATTAATGAAGAAGTGGAAAGACTTCTGAATGCCGACATGATAAGGGAGTCTCTACCCGAAATGGTGACTACAAAACACTTTACTTGTATTTTGCTTAGAACTTTGCAAGAAGGGAACAAAAACAAACTAAAAAAAAATATTAATTTACTTGGAGTTTTAGACGACAAGAATTTCAAGTTAAATCATTTACCATAGACAATGCATGTGACGACCGTGTCCAATGCAGAACACAATATGAAAAATATGAAGACAAGGTCCAGACTGGCTAAAAACAATGATATAATACATGTGATGACTTAATTATTTTTCTTAGGCATTGAAAGGGATCGTGCTACTTATATGCTAACAACCTATCTTTCAAAACAGTATAAACATCTTGATATGAATTGATGGATCAAAATTTCTACTTCAATTGTTTGCAGCGCTTTCGCTATCTAGAAGTGTGTTCAAGGCTCAACTATCAAACTGCCCCGTGAGCGACATACCTATATTAATCTGGGATCAAACAAAGTATATATTACTAGATACAAAATACAATCTAAGTGACCAAGTTACAGAGGAGCCTTCAAACCAAACACGTTCCTAACAAATTAATCATGTCTCTCTGCCATGCTAGTCAAACAGAACGAAAACATGGAAATGGTCACTTCATTGTAACAACATTGACAAGAAAACAAGAACATAATCCTACATAGTAAGCTAGAACCCAACTATTCAAATTAACAATATGGCTAAACACGACCTAATATATAAAAAGATGGCTAAGTGAATCTCTCTGAACCTCTTCTCCCAGGAGGGTTGCACCAGTAGAATTGCTCTTAATTTTCTTATCCGCACTTCAGTGGCTACAACAGTTGGAGCATTGTCCTCTGCCAAAATGCATGGCTAATGTTAATAACACTCTTGGGGACAAATTCCTGCTTTGTGCATGTCTAATCTTCTCTCTAGATGTCGGGAATACCATGAACCCGTCTCAAAAAGCAACTAGATTTATAGAGTAACTGCAAAAATGTATACATCATCAACATAAAATTCTAAAGATGATGCTGTTTTTTCAAGTGCTCATGCACACCTTAAAAACAAACACATGCAGAGTACTAAAGAAACACACAGATAAAGAAACACAGATCCTTTATATCCATATAGGATTGAACGTGAAAATTCAATAACAAAATAACAAAATTTTAACAACTGAAATGTTCATTAAAAAGCCGAAGTAGACAAAATGACACTAACCTCTTTGACGATATTGGCCCCACTAAAGAAACTCCGATAGGGCTGTAAAAATTTCTCTAATCTGAGAAAGGCTAAATGGCTACGTTATAATAAGAATGTAGCCAAAGGTGTATCAGTTGAGTTGGTAGAGGTGTGGCAATGAAATCACATGTCACGAGTTCGAACCCGGCCAATGGCATAGGGTGGAGAGATTTAATGGGTGAAAAAAAATACTCAAGAAACATAAACTTACTTGGGTCAGCGATGTAGTCATTCTAATAAGTTCCTATCGTTCTTAAAGTAAATATTTATTTTTATTTATACTTATACTAGAGTAAAGGTTTATCATGACAAGTCTGACAAATACAGTTGTGTCATTATTTGTCTTAAAATATATTATTCATTTTATTTAATTGATCACATAGATTATACTACATTCACACCACCTTCGAGCCAAACATACATGTCTGTATTCGCCACTCATATAAATGAGAATTGCTCTGTCATCCATGCCTAACTGGGAACATCACATACTGGCATGCATTATCGGATACCCCTAACTATAAGAATACAATAAAAGCCACTATTATGCAAACAATGCGCATAACACGTCACATTTTTTACGGAAAAATAATCAAGCCTTATTTTAGGCATTTCAATACCACCCCCTTTTCGCAAGACACAACCCGGAGGTTGCTTAGTTTCTCTTTAAGAAATAAGTGCCTTACTCCGCAAGACCCAACCCGAAGATTAGTTTCTCTATGGGAGAGGAAAATTATAAAAAAAATAAGAGGTGTGGTAAGTCTAAAAGATACAATTCAATGTGATTAAAATTTATGCACTCAAAATTATCAATCACTTATTGTGATATCTCAAAATTCTTATACGGTGAAACTTGTCAATCATAAACAAATCCATCATAATATCCACCTATTCTTTTGGGAAAAGAAAAAAAACATTTTCAAGTTGGAGGTATTTTCATTCCATGATCCTCATTATCTTTCTATATTCATATAAAGTTCCAGCTTTTACAACTATGAAACTGTTTTTACATAGAATAATACAATAGTATATTCTCAATAATCATAGTCCTGCAAACAACCATACAGACAACCCTATTTGGGTGGCGAGACTTTAGCAATTCAACGCTACAAACTACCCTTAAACTGACACACATTCAATCACTTATATCAACTAGAACAACCCCTAAACTCAGCTGATCCAGCCCTCCAACCCTAACTAAATACCCAGTAAAATTAGCTGAAAATAACCCCTAAAAATAGTTAAACCAGTCATCTGAATCAACTGAAACGACCCCTTAAACCCAACATAAATCTGCCTACTACCAACTCCTCATGTATGTAGTTCATAAGAAAGGTAAACCAAAAGTGAAAATTAAATATATCTCCTAGCAATATAAAGTTTTTCCATTGTTGCCTAGATCAAAGATCAGATGACAGTACTATCTATAACTTTCTCTACCTTTTTTCACAATGAACCAACAAGATAACCCATAAACAAATTGAGAGATTTTTCTGATACAAACACAAAAAAAAAAAAAAAACTTATCAAACAAAATTTTTCCAACAACCAACCGTTCAGTAAATCATCCCAAAAAGTGCAAACACTACTAGAAAACCATTTGCTAGTGACTCAAAACACAATCGGTTTCAAGATTAATCGTGCTTCAAATTTTTTCTTCAAAACACTAAAATCAAACATGTCTCCTCCAAACCTTCTCTTCACAAAAACTAAACTACAATACCTTTGTTTCTGATCAAACACCAACATTAAACAAAACCCAAATCTGAAAAACTAACTACACCTCATCTACTTTTAATGAACCACAAACTCTAAACAAGAAAACTCCAAACATTAGCAAGTTCTTGGAAAGCAATCTAATAAACATCCCAAACAAGCAAACTCAAATAGAGCTCTTTCTAACAAAGCTACCTATTATCAAATTCATTTATATGATGGCACTAAAACATACCACTCTTAAATTTCAGGATTAATCATCCCAAAAACGACAAATAGTTTACTAATCACTCAAAACACCATCAATTTCATATCAATGATTCACAATTCTGCAAAAATATGAAAAACTAACATGTTTTAAACTCAACCAAATTAGAAATTCTCCTAACTCTATCTTCACAAAAACTTAACTGCATCACCTTTGTTTCCGATCACCTTAAACCCTAAACAAAACCAAAATTAGAAGAAAAAAAAACCCAATTATACCTAAATGCAAACTCTAGTCTCTAGACAACAACACCCCAAAATCGGAAAAACTCGATCAATCATAACACCCATAATTTTTTCTAATTGATTTTGAACAATCTTACAGTAATACATTATCAATCATTACATTGCAAATCGATGTTGGACATTCATATGAAACTAAAGATCCAAAGACCAAGCAACACTAATTTAATCCTAAGAAGAGAACTAAAGAAAAGCTCACAAAAAGAGTGAGAAATACTCACAATCATAGTCATGTAGTTGCCATCCACAAATCTTCAACACCCATTGATCTCCAATAACGAAAGAGCTCGTTACCCCTCTATCAACTCCTAAGCTTCTCATCATTAGCCTGAACTCTTTCAATCAATTCCTCCCTCCTATATCAATCAATTCCTCCCACCTATGCAAACCCAAACTTCCATCACACCCAATCTTCTCTTCTCTGTTCCTTTTTTCTTTTTCATTCATTCTTCTTATTATTTTTCCTCCTCTTCCTCTTCCACTTCCACTCTCACATTACCAACCCAATCATTCTCCGAAACACCCAATATCTGTTGTTCATCTCTGATCTTCTTTAGCAAAACGCCTCTTCGGACCATCTCATGAGCGTCTCGGACAGGTTCATCATATCCCCGTCGCCGATCCCAACAACCACCATTATACCATCCCCTTCATAAATAAGCAACTACAAAGCCATCATATCACCCATCTTGCACACCGATCGCCTCTCCGTCACCCTGCCTCCATCTTTCTCTCGATCAACCAGCCACACTGCCACAACCCTTCGCCTCTCTTTCCTTCAAGCCAACAACCAATTTTCCGACAATAGTCCTTCTTGCCACTAGTCTCTTACTCTCTCTTATGCCATACAAAGTAGTCAATCGCCCCTTCTTCCAGCCACAGATTAACAATCACTGCATATCGCTCCCTCATCTTGTCGTCAACCTCTCTCCCTATTGCTACATATGTGTGTTTGTGCATGGAAAGAAGATACGAAGAGAAAACCTTTATTCACCCCTTTTCTTCATTTTTTTTTAACCTTTATTACTACCCTAAACCTAATCAAAGAAAATAGCAAAAAAAAAAAAAGCCCTAACACCTATTCTAGAATAATTATTTAATCTAAAAATGAGCATTTCAAAAATAAAAATGTAATATTTAGCTAATAAATTTCTAGCTAGCACTAAAGTAATAATTTTATCAACCAATGCATAATTTATGTACAACAAGCTCACCATTCGATATTATTCAAATATTAATTTTGTCGAAGTCAAAATACGAATATAAATACAATTTAGGCGACTTAAAAAAAAATGGGGTCGTTACATAAAAAGAGAAGTTGCATATGAGATCAACAACAATTATAGCCAGCCATGTTTGCTAGCCTTTTTTTGGCATTTTTGAATTTTTTTATACTTCTACCCCATCTATAGATAGTGTTTGTGGTTGTGTTTTAAAAGGAAGGAGTAAAAATTGTAAAAACACAAAAAAATGTCAAAAAAAAACTAACAAACATGGCTGACTAGACTTACTCTGAGATCAATCATCTTCACACTCTGGAAGATTTTAATCTGTGCCTGATTTATCAGCTTTTTCCGTAGTGCTATGAAGGATTTCATTCTTTTTGTTTTTCTTGTACTCTCCATAGAAGTATGTGACAAAGTAAGGCCCTTGTCAGAACTATAGGGGTCATGATACGCAAATCACCCCTGAAATCTAGTTGAGGGAGAGAAAATCGCGCAAAAAATGCCACTGAAGTTAGAGTTACTGTACAAGATAATGCCTAGCTTTCCCACGGAAGCAATTTGGATTAATAAAGCATTGTCGATCAGTATTGTATATAGTACATGTGTTTGCCAAAATGAAATTCGTTTGCTTCTCCATGCAATGCCTATGGAAAGGAAAAACATGCATTGTACAAATCAATCTTCATTGTGTTTGCGAAAATATAGAATAATTCAAGCCAGTGAAAGAATTAAAATCATGAATGCCTGGTAAGTACTATTTTTTTCCCTTGCTACTGTGACGTGTAAGATTTTAAGTTTACAATAGGTGCTTCTCGATTTCACTGGAGTTCTCATCTACGAACATATGAATTTATCTCAGCGAATTTGTCCACTACTTGAGTGTATGCAAGAATTAGCCCATTGCTCAAGTTATATTTTTAAGGGATGTGCTTCAAAGTTACTTGGTGCCTAGTTTGTGCAAAGCAGTACAATACTTGAGTGTGCAGAATTATTCGGAACTGACCATGCATGGGTTCTACACTGCTAAAGTTTGCGCGAAACAATCCGAAACCCAACATAGGAATTGCTCAAGTAATATATTTTTTTGAGGTGGAGTACTCTTGGTACTGGTGTATCTAGTTTTCTCTAAGAACTTGTGAGTATTCTCAAAATACTTCTTTTGACTTCCTTTTGTCGAAGGTATGTGTAGGACTTGCTTGAAGGATAACTTGTCTTGAACAAAAAATGATGAATTTTTCGTCCCTAGTAGGGTATTCTCAATCTTGTTGCCCTTTGATTAGGTGCTTCCCATCAAGTCACTCATGTTGTCCCCAATCGAGCATCAATATTTCCTTGATCAAGTCAGGCCGCCCTCAACTGGGTATTCCTTAGCTGAATGATTTTCTAAACAGTAATTTCCGCACTTATTGTTGCATTTGATCTCGTAATAGTCGTGGACTCTATGATTGATGTAATCAGATGCAACTTAGGAACTTCTTTAGTGTTGGTCTCATTAGCATTAGACACTTAATGCAATGCACGCCGATTTAGTTCCCCCTCCTAGTTGACACCATTATGCTAATAAAAACATTATCTTCACGGATGGTGTCAAAGATTTCAGGGAAAATTTCGACTCCTTGAAATGTAATCCAAATTATTTAGAAATGGATCCATCCAAAAGTTCCTTCACGTTCACATTTTCTTCCTCTCTAGTGCTTCTATGATATTATCTACAAGATTACCAATTTTGTTCCCCTAAAGCATGTTGCGCCTCGCGAAAGCGTAATAGTTGCGGAACACAATTGATAGTTGTAATAGGAAGTAATAAATTCAAAGTATAAACAAGACAATGTACAGTAAATGAAAATAAATAAAACACGTACCACACAAGCAATTTAACGTTGTTCGGCAAGTTTGCCTACGTCCACGGGCAAAGAGAATAATTTTACTAGTGAGATCGAAGAATACAAATGGAGAGAGCCACACAACTTCAATGACGTTAAATACACACGTGTCTAAACGACACCACAAATATACGAAGGAAGTCTCTCTCCTAAAGTTTCTCTCTTTTCTCTCACATATACAAACAAAACGGTTGAAAAACCCTAACTCTCAAGGACTCACGTACACAGGCAGAACGATGGAGAGGAAGAAGGGGGAACCTTTCTTTATAGCCACGAAGGGCGGGGTAGTGAGGCGGTGATGGAAAGTTCCATCATTTTCCACCATCTTCTTCTTCCAGCAATGTCTAGCCAACAATCATCTTCATCCAGCCAACAATTATCTGCTGCTAGCTAACCTCCATTGTCGACAAACAAGATCCAACCAAGTCCAGCTCGATCTACTTCCGACAAGCCATTTTTCGGGTTCTTCAACTATGTTTTCAATTTGTTTGTTTGTTCTCTGTTTTCAACAATTTTCCACCTCGGTGAAAATTTCACAAATATGAGCTAACTACACAAGCATTATTCGACGTTGTCCTTCACACCCCAAAGGGGTTCAACACACACGAAGGATGTTGATCAAGTCCAAACAATGTAGGAGCTTGACCCTAGAAACTATTCTTCATCAACATATCTGCAGGATTTTCTTTGGTGTCAATCTTCTTTAGTAAGATGTCACATTCTTCAACAATTTCTCGCACAAAGTGAAAATGAACATCAGTGTGCTTCGTACGCGCATGATGAACTTGATTCTTCACCAAATAAATAACATTCATACTATCACAAAAAACATCTAGATGATATTGTACTACACCCAAGTCATCAAACAATCATTGAAGCCAAATTGCTTCTTTAACGGCTTCTATAACTGCCATATACTCAACTTCAGTTGTAGACTGTAACGTAGATCTCCAACTTACTGGTCTTTTAGCAAGAGTAAAGATATAACATGTAGTTGAACGTCGCTTATTTTGATCTCCTGCATAATCTGAATCCACATAACCAACACATGTTGACCATTACTCACATCCTTCTCAAAAAGTAAACCAACATCTACTGTACCCAGGATGTTGGTTTGCTCGAAATTCTTGTTGCCTAAAACTCCAATACGCTTTTTTTTTCCAAATGTTTTTATGAGTCCTCTTCAAGCCTTGACATGGCGGCGCTCTGACCAATTGAACTACAATCCCAATCATTTTTTAGTCGGAACCTTAGGCGGTTCTAAAAAAAATGATTCCTAGAGTTGAGAATAAGAGGAATGTATAAACCAATGCTTCCATAAATCCCAGTCTAAGAAATATTACTATTTCAACAAAATTTTTCCTTGGAGATGGAAAATTCGTCCGCCAGGGCGTAGGCCTCCCAAAAGGTAACGGAGGCGTACAAAGGTTTCCTCCGGCCGGACGGAGCAAATAATCAATATTTTTTCCCCTTCTTATCAATTACCTGCAAAATTCTAGGAAAAATTCAAGTAAAGTGGTTCGTAGGGATTATCGTCCTACTCACCAAGTTAAAAGGATTCAAGGAAAACACTTTAGAAGATCAACTAAAATTAAGAATTGGTGGAAAGAAAGGAAATAAGATTTGGAGAATAGAAGATGAATTTTTTTTTAAAACAAACTTTGATTCAAAATTGAGGATGAAAATTATTTAACAAATTTATCAATTAAAAGAAATATCTCAAGGATTGGAGAATCCACCTCTTAGCTTTGTAGAGATTAATTTAACACATTTTTGTAATTTATTTTTTGAACACTTGCAAAAATTCCTTTAAGTTTTAATTCAAGACCAATGCTCAAAAGGAAATTCTTTTCTAAGATAGAATTTCTCTTACCTCTTTCGATGATAAAAGAAACTCTGTAACCATCATTAATCTACCCCTCTTTCGATGGTGATTTTTCAATGAATGGTTATAATTTACGAAGAATTGAAGATTATGAAAAACAAATATAATTCTTGTTTCCAAGTTCATTACTTCATTTCGCATAATCCTTCGCTGTCCATCTTTCGATTTGACAACTTTGATTCATTGGTTGAATCTAGGATTAATAGAAATTATACAAGTTTTAATTTTTTGTGTTAAAAAAATCACTACATCACTCAAGTAGGTTTCATCTCCTCTCCTTGATGAGAGGTTTAGCCTACCATTGTCACTGTGATGAAAAAAATCTAAGAGTGGAACTAGAAAAGTAGACGAGGAAGTGATTACGCCCAAACAGTACATGTGGTCAATTGAAATAAAGATTGGGGTGTCGTTCCACGAGGAAAAGCGATCTACAAAACAAGGTCAAGGAAGAAGAACTACGAGAAACTAAATTTAAGAAATTCTAGCAATTTTAAAATATGAAATTGAATTTAGTTTAATAAAAATCAAGTTTAGAAAAATCACAAGGTTCCAAGAATCCCTCCTAGATTTCATGCGCCAACTAGTATTGATTCGCTATGATAACTCAATTATGTGTTTCACATCCCAAACAACATAATCGAAAAAATAGTCTTTAATGCACCAATATATTCTAATTTAAATGGATTTTAGATTTCACTTTTTCTAGAAAGCACAAAGATTGGTCATATATGATATCCTAAATTTACGATATATCCGGAGACAATAACGTAATAAAAGACAATCACATATAACTAACCTACCGGAATTAATTGATCTTTAAAATTCCACACATAAGAAAAACATGACTAGACTTACATGGAGAAGAAAAAGACAACCACCGGAATAATAATCTATGAAGAAGTTGATGAAATCTTTGTCACTAAAATAACTTAAACTCCTATATTAAATAAAAGTGAAAATCATAAATATCATTATTCATCGTGAAAGCATAAAACAAATCAAATACCAATTAAGTGCGTTACATCTAGGAGTTCATCTCTTCATCTTGCGTGGAGTTTAGTGACACATGGTGAAGGTGATGACAACAATAGCGGTGTGGAGCTTCATGGTAGCGTGTGGTGGATTAGCGATGTGTACTCGGCTGTTGATGCGTTGTGTGTGTCCCTGCTTTCCTGTGTGTTGTTGTATTTATGGTAGAAAGAAACAACTCCTTATTGGAAACCCAATTGGAAACCAAATACAAACCAAATAAAAAACAAAAGGAATTGTTTAGATTATGTTCTAATAACAGGAAAGGTGGGTTTGGCTATGTTCATCCATATTACTCTTTTGTTCCACCAAAATTCAAAACTAATTTCCTTTATTTTTTTCTTTGGTTCTCTTTATTAATCTTTGGCTTGAGTGTCTCCCGCTCCACTTCGTCAATTTGTCTATGAATTTCCAAATTTTCCACGCTAATGCACTTTGTCATTTAAACTCCAAATCCTACAAAAATAAAATAATGAAACTAAAATACACTATTTGAAACACTAACAAATATAAATTAGGAGGTATATTATGTTATAATTATGTGAATATCAAATACCCCTAAACCTATATTTTGCTAGTCCTCGAGCAAAACAAAATTAAGAATAAAATCCTAACTCACTTTCGTAGGAATCACGGTTGCACTTACCTTAACGTGCAACAAGGCTTTAAACCCCTAGATTACCTCTAGTGGACGAGTTATAGTCTCGTGAGGGTTTCCAGAAATGTTACCCCCAAACATTACTGACTCAATAGAACAAAATCTATTTTCTAAAAACATAATGCAAAAACATGGGCATTCTCCTTTATTTTCCTTAGAGTAATTTTTTAATTGCTTAAAATTCAAGAAAAAACAACAAACTAAAAATGTCACAATAGTATATCAATAGAGTACAATAATTTAATAGTATCTAAAGGTTAAATAAATTTCATAATCATTCTCAACTCGATGTGTGTGTGTGTGAAACCTTATCAACATAACTCTTCATCTCATAGTAAAGATGTGACAAGATAACCCTTAGAAAGTACGTTTCGACTACAAATCTCTCATGTCACTCAGAAATAAAACACTCAGAGATTGGGCACTCAGTTTATATGTGAGGAAAATGATATAAACTATGGAAATGCAAACGTCTCACATATAATTATCATGAAAAACGGAATTTTTAAAGAGTGAAATGAATATGATCTCATGGACAGGAATATTGATTACTTTCGAGAATGTTGAATCAAACACCATAGTTCTTGCCTATTCAATCTCCACATCTACGAAACCAACTTTCACTTAAGATCAATTAGGTCTTTATTAGGTTGTAATGGGGCTTGGATTATGACAAACAATAATGGACAAAAAAGGATACAAAATTTTCCTGAGAATGGCTACACCCTTGAATAAACACATTGGGGGCATTGAAAAACAAATCAATGTTGTACACCATTAACTTTTTCTTCATTATTTTCTTCTTCAACCCTTTTTTTTTTCTTCTTCAACTTTTTTTTTTTTTACATGCTTTTCCCCATTTATACAATCAAACACTTTTACTTCGAGGGCGCATGAAATATCCATTTTCAACTCTTTCTATTTGCCCATTCCATAAATATATCTCACCGTATACATTCTCAGAAAATTGGGTAAGGATAAAATAATAGAGGTATTACTCCTTGATTGGAGTAGGTAATAAGAATGGGAATAACAAAGAGAAGCCTATTTAAAGGCTCAAAGGGCTGCAAATGGATATTTATTATTGGGTAGGCTAAAAGGCTAAAAAAATGGTTTAAAGAAAGAAATGCCTATATCACTTCATAAGTTCTAGTTGGTACTAGGACATCTCAACTAAATAAAGCAAGAAGTTATAGTGTAAAAATACAATTTTTATGTCGTTCTTAAAGCAACCAATAAGAAAGTCAAGAATAATGAGACCATTAACGAAATAATGCGGACTCAAGAAAAATCGGAGTGTATTTAATAACCCTCAAGAAATAAAGAATGACTCAAAACTCACAAGGGTTAAGTCTCCACTATTATTCTAAGGTTTTCTAGTTCAATATCTCACTAATCAACTTCAAATCATGTTGACTTGGCTTATAGTGCACGAATAGTCGAGTTGAAAAGTCTCACGAAATACATCTAACATAAGGATAATATCAAACATCATGTTTTCTACTAATATAACTATGTGACACGTGTTAGTATGTGTTTTCTCAAAATTAAAGGCAACAAAAATATTTTCTAAAATAAAAAAGACTCAAACCCCCCCCCCCCCCCCCCCTTTTTAAATTCACCAAGAGCTCAGATTTCGAATGCATTTTCATAAAGATTTTGCACAATTATCCTAATCATCTAAGTATTCAATGGAGATTGAGTAGAACACAAAAAAAGACTCTGTTTAATTGTAAAATACGTTTTAAAAATAAGTTTTAAGCTCAAAGATTTTTGAAAATTGCACAAAAAATCTAATAAACCACATCACCCCCAAACCTAAACTAAACATTGTCCTTAATGAATAAAATAATAATCATGACAAATGAAGGAAAAAATAAAAAAAGGAGGATTAGAGTGATATTACCATGGTGAAGCTTTACGAATTTCAAATAGACAATGTCCTCACAGTCACCAAAATATAAGAAAATCATAACGTCGGGAGAAAGGAACACATGGGATGAAGGGCTCCGAGTGATTCCAGTAGCAACACCTAAAATAACCTGAAACACTAAAAGAAAAACATAAAAGCAAAAACCTAAACTAAAAAATAAAATAAAAAAACCAAACTAAAGATAGGGTGGAGAACATCAAATCAAGTAGACAGGGGCAACCAGAGAGATCTCCTCTGACACCTTTACTCGCTCCACATAGTGCTTCAAACGTTGCCCATTTACTCTAAATACTCTCCCATCTTTTGGATCTTCAATTTTTATGGAACCATTGGGAAAAACTTGTTTTACCATGAATGGGCTTGTCCATCTCGATCTTAGCTTGCCAGGATGAAGATGAAGTTATGAGTCATAGAGATAGACTCGTTGATTGGGCTCGAAATGTTTCCTCAGAATTTGCTTATCATGAGCTGCTTTCATCTTTGCCTTGTATATTTGGGAATTGTCATAGGCATCATTCCGCAACTCCTTAATTTCAGCTAACTGAAAATTCCACTGAATACCTGCATCATTGATATCAAAGTTAGTGCTTTTGACAGCCCAATAAGCGCGATGTTCTAACTCAACAGGTAAATGACAGGCTTTTTCCATATATAAGCCGATACGGAGACATCCCGAGAATTGTCTTATAAGTGGTACGGTAAGCCCAAAGTGCATCAGGAAGGCGCAAGGACCAATCCTTCCTATCAGGATTCACCATCTTTTCCAAGATTTGTTTCACTTCTCGGTTTGCCAGCTCGGCTTGGCCATTTGTCTGCGGATGATAGGCATTGGCGACCTTATGATGAACTCCATACCTGCGCATCAAAGCCTCAAAAGAGCGATTACAGAAATGAGTCCCCTGATCACTAATAATGGTTCGTGGTGTACCGAAACGGGATAAAATGTGTTCTTTGATAAACCTAACAACTGTGTTGTTGCCATTGTTCTGGCATGCAACAGCCTCTACCCATTTGGACACATAGTCCACTTCAAGCAAAATATACAAATAACCAAAAGAATGTGGAAAATGTCCCATAAAATCAATCACCCAACAATCAAATATCTTAATGACTAGGATGGGGTTAAGGGGCATCATGTGTCTCCGGGACAGTGCACCTAACTTCTTGCATCTATCACAAGAACGACAATAATTGTTAGTGTCCTTAAACAATGTAGGCCAATATAATCTCGACTGTAAAAATTTTGCAGCGGTCTTTTTCATAGAAAAATGGCCTCCACAAGCTGCACTATGACAAAAATGTAGGACACTTTCAATCTCATCTTCAGGGATACAACGCCTCATGATTTGGTTAGGGCAATACTTATATAGATAAGGATCATCCCAATAAAAATTTCTTGCCTCGACAAAAAATTTAAACTTATTTTGAACACTCCATGATGACGGAACTTCGCTGGAAACCAAGTAATTAACAATGTGCGCATACCATGGTACTTGAGTGACGGCGAATAGGTGTTCATCAGGGAAGTCATCACGGATGGGTGGGCCATTGGCAGAGTCATTGAACTCCAGACGAGACAAGTGATCTGCGACAACATTCTCGACCCCCTTCTTAGCCTTTATAGTTAGATCAAATTCCTACAGAAGTAAAATCCACCTAATCAATCTTGCCTTAGCATCCTTTTTAGAAAGAAAGAACTTAAGAGCCGCATGGTAAGTAAAAACAGTGATAGGTGTACCAATCAAATAAGCACGAAATTTATCTAAAGCAAAAACTACGGCTAGCAACTCTTTTTCAGTAGTCGAATAGTTCATTTGAGCATCATTAAGTGTTCGACTAGCATAGTAAACAACAAAGGGGTTCCATTTCCTTTGTTGTCCCAAGACTGCCCCCACAACATAGTTACTTGCATCACATATTATCTCAAATGGTAAATTCCAATCCGGTGGCTGCATGATGGGGGTAGAGGTGAGCCTACTAATGAGTGTTTGGAAGGCGTCCTCACACTCTTGTGTCCATTGGAACACGACGTCTTTGACCAGGAGACTACTTAATGGTCTAGAGATGGCAGAAAAATTTTGTATGAACCTTCTATAAAAACCCGCGTGCCCTAGAAATGATCTCACATCCTTGACACTTTTAGGTGTATGTAATTTAGAAATCAATTCAATTTTTGCTTTATCAACCTCGATTCCTTTATCAGAAACTATGTGTCCCTGAACTATTCCATAGGGAACCATGAAATGTCATTTTTCCCAATTAAGTACCAGACCATTCTCTTCACATCTACTTAAAACAGCCTTCAAGTGAAGTAAACATGAATCAAAGAAATCACCAAAAACAGTCAAATCATCCATGAATACTTCCATATTTTTTCAACCATGTCACTAAAAATATTCATCATGCATCTCTAAAAAGTAGCTGGTGCATTACACAAACCAAATGGCATACGCCGAAAAGCATAAGTACCAAAAGGACATGTAAAAGTAGTCTTATCCTGATCCTCTAATGCAATCTCAATCTGATAATATCCTGAATACCCATCTAGAAAGCAATAGAAAGAATGACCAGCTACTCGTTCTAAGATTTGTTCTATGAATGAAAGTGGGAAGTGATCATTGCGGGTGGTAGAATTAAGTTTCCTATAATCAATGCACATGCGCCACCCTGTCACTACCTTAGTAGGAACAAGCACCCCCTCATTATTAGTCACCACTGTTATTCCAGATTTCTTGGGAACTACTTGAGTTGGACTAACCCACTTGCTATCAGAGATGGGATAAATGATGCATGCATCTAACAATTTTAAGACCTCCTTTTTCACCACCTCTTTCATAGTGGGGTTAAGTCATCTTTGAGGATTTCTACGGCGGTTAGCTCCTTCTTCTAAGTGAATCCTATGGGAATATATTAAGGGGCTAAGACCTTTGATGTCAACTATAGTCCACCCTAATGCAGATTTGTGCCCACGTAACATATTAATCAGTTCTTCTTTTTGTGAAGCATCAAGCACGGAAGAAATAATAACATGAAAGGTATTACTTGGTCTGAGGAATGCATGTTTAAGTTACTCAGGCAGTGGAGCTAGGTCAACTTTCGGAGTTTCCACGGTGGATGGTTGTGTTTTCTGTCTTTCCTTTGGAAACTCCTTAAAGCATGGTTGCCATTGTCGTCATCCTTTATCCTTTAACCCTGAAACAACAGAAATATCAAAAGCATTGTCAGGATAAAGTGAACTCTCAGAATCAGAAATAGAAAGGAGGTACTCTAAGGTTTCAGAATCTGCGCTCAAGAGCGCCTCCTCTGATATCAGCGTGTCTATCTTGTAGGCATGATGACACTCATCATCATCACGTGGTTGCTTGCTAATATTGAATATGTTGACCTCCAGAGTCATGTTCCCAAAAGACAGCTTCATTAGACCGTTTCTGCAATTGATAAGAGCGTTAGCTATGGCAAGAAAAATGTCTACCTAAAATAATCGGAACTGTAGACTCCATATTAACCGCAGAATGAGTATCTAAAATAAGAAAGTCGACGGGATAGTAAAACTTATCAATCTGCAGCAAGACATCTTCGATTATTCCTCTTGGCTTCTTAACCGATCTATCGGCCAATTGTAGTACCACGGATGTGGGTTTAATCTCTCCTAGACCCAGTTGCAAGTAAATAGAATATGGCATCAGATTTACACTTGCTCCTAAATCCAACAAGGCTTGGCCGAACGCATGAGTCCCAATCTGGCAGGTAACTGTAGGACACCCTAGATCTTTGTACTTGGGTGGTGTCTTCTGCTCAATCACCGCACTTACCTGTTCTATCAAGAAGGCAGTCTTCTTGACATGATGCTTCCTCTTGATAGTGCATAGATCTTTGATGACCCTCGCATAAGTTGGTACCTGTTTAATCACATGTAGCAAAGGTAAGTTAATTTTAACTTGTTTCAAGTGTTCTAGAATCTCACCATGCATTTCCAATTTTTTTAGTAGGTCGTAGTGCTTGAAGAAAAGTAACTGGAACTGGAATGTTCTTGTTGGGCTCATCCTCAGGGATGCTCTCCTTTGCACTTGGGGAGGAGCCTATAGTTTTGGACGAGCTTGATCCATCTAAAATCTTATCACTCCGAGTAGTGATGGCATTAACCTCTTTGATATTATGAGAGTATGAAGCAGAGGTTTGTGCCATAAGTTGGCCCTTCGGATTTGCTTGAGGCCGTGACGGAAATTGGCCTCGCTCTTGTACTGTTAATGAACTTGTCAGCTTGGTTATCTGGCTTTCGATCTCCTTGTTCTCTTTTGTCAACTATGTCAATGCAACCTCAAAATTTTGATTAGTTTTACCTTGTGCCTCTATAAATGCATGTAATGTGTCTGATAAGGAACTTCTGTTAGATTGCGCACTATATGGAGGTGCAGGGTATGACCTAGGTGGTTGTGCCTGTGAGTGTGTAGGTTGGTCTGCTTCGGACCTCCAGCCTAAGTTAGGGTGATCTCTCCAACCAGAATTGTAAGTGTTAGAGAATGGTGAGTAAGGCTTCTTGTACATCCCTAAGGCATTACATTGTTCCTCATAAACCCCTCTCATCTCAGTCAAGGTCGAGCAATCCTGTGCTAAGTGTTCAACTCCCCCACATATAAAACATGCATCCTGTAGCTCAACTCTGGCAATAGTATGTGTGGGCCTACCATCCTTGGCCTTAAGTGCGTCTAACTCCCTAGTCACTCTATCCAATTGGGCTTTAAGGTTGTCTTCTTCCCTAAGTTGGTAGACTCCAGCTGGGCATGTTTTATCCGTGCTCTCAGTAGCACTTGGACCAGTCCTAGTATGAGTCTTTTCAGCCAAGTCATTTAGGTACTCAATGGCCTCGTCAGGGTCCTTATGCAAAAACTCTCCATTACACATCATCTCAACGAATTGACGCTCTCTACTGGTGAGCCCCTCATAAAAATAACTGACTAAGCACCAGCTCTCATATCCATGGTGTGGACATGTATTCAAGAGATCCTTGAACCTCTCCCATGCTTGATATAATGTCTCGCTATTCTTTTGGGTGAAGGTAGAAATTTGTCTCTTTAGACAGTTGGTTTTGAAGTGAGGAAAATATTTATTAAAAAATGCTTGGGTCATCTCCTCCCACGAACCTAGACCTTGGTCGCAAAGAGTATAGCCAACTCTTCGCTTTTTCCTTAAGGGAAAAAGGAAAAAAACATTAGTCTAACCGAGTCTACAGACTCAACTTTGCTGTGGAAAGTGGCCACAACTTCCTCGAATTCTCTAATGTGAACATAAGGATTCTCACTCTCTAGGCCATGAAAAGTGGGTAATAATTGTATCATACCCGGCTTAAAATCTAGTTTCGGTGTATTTGGTACAAACATGACACATGATGGAGTAGCATTGCGCATGGGGTGGAGATATTCCTTTAGCGACCAAACATGGTCATCTTCGTGATTACACATGGTGTCAGAATTAGAAGTAGGACTTAATTTGGTCTCAATGTGAATTTGTGGGTGTTCTAAATTTGGGACCCTAATTAGTCTCCCTAAGTGGTCTCTATTACAACTCACACTCCCCTAATGTCCTTTTTTGTTTTTTGCAATTATTTTTAAGAAATAAAATTAAAAAAATAAACTGGACCTAAAACCTAAAAATAAAATAAAATAAAACAATGAGCAAGAAAGATAATACCCGAAACCTCCCTTGTAGAATGACGTTTGTCCCTGGCAACGACGCCAAAATTTGATTTCGCCCAAATAGTACACGTGGTCAAATGCAATAAAGATTGAGGTGTCGATCCCACGAGGAAAAACAATCTACAAAACAAGGTCAAGGAAGAAGAACTAAGCGAAACTAAATTTAAGAAATTCTAGCAATTTTAAAATATGAAATTGAATTTAGTTTAATAAAAATCAAGTTTAGAAAAATCACAAGGTTCCAAGAATCCCTCCTAGATTTCACGCGCCAACTAGTATTGATTCGCTATGATAACTTAATTACGTGTTTCACATCCCAAACAATATAATCAGAAAAATAGTCTTTAATACACCAATATATTCTAATGTAAATGGATTTTAGATTTCACTTTTTCTAGAAAGCACAAAGATTGGTCATATATGATATCCTAAATTTACGATATATCCGGAGACAGTAACGTAATAAAAGACAATCACATATAACTACCTACCGGAATTAATTGATCTTTAAAATTCCACACATAAGAAAATCATGACTAGAATTACATGGAAAAGAAAAATACAACCACCGGAATAATAATCTACGAAGAATTTGATGCAATCTTTGTCACTAAAATAACATAAACTTCTATATTTAATAAAAGTGTAAATCATAAATACCATTATTCATCGTGAAAGCATAAAACGAATCAAATACAAATTAAGTGTGTTACATCTAGGAGTTCATCTATTTGCCTTGCGTGGAGTTTAGTGACACATGGTGAAGGTGATGACAACAATAGCGGTGTGGAGCTTCATGAAAACGCGTGGTGGATTAGCGATGCATACTCAACTGTTGATGCGTTGTGTGTGCCCCTGCTTTCCTATGTGTTGTTGTATTTATGGTAGAAAAAAACAACTCTTTATTGGAAACCCAATTAGAAACCAAATACAATTGGAAACCAAGTACAAATTGGAAACCAAATAAAAAACAAAAGGAAACAAAGGGATCCCACCCCTTTGTTTAGATTTTGTTTAAATAACAGGAAAGGTGGGTTTTGCTATTTATAGTGTTTTCCTCCAAGTTAGAAATGGAAAAAATCCTATAAATCTCTTGATTATACTCCAAATCATATCATATAAAATAATGAGAGTCATAATTAGGGATAGACACATCAAGATAGTCCTAAATGGAGGTAGATACATGAGACAACACTTAAGGTAATGGAATATTCTTTGATTTGATCTTTGGAATATGTCTTGGGTTGATGCTTTATTTTCTTTATGATTGCATGCAACACAATTGAAGTTTTTATCTTGAAACTTGCCACATGTCTCCATCAAATATTGACCTTGAAATGAAACTCTTGATCCACATGTGCCACGAACGTGCCCAAATGCCTCAAATTTTGTACATTTCATTGATTTCATAATTTCTCCAATTGATCCTGGTCATGCAAATTTATCATAGAATTGTATCGAATTTTGCACATTTCTCGATTTCCTACAAAAATTATGACAATAAACAAATTTGAGACAAATAGAGACATTTAATTGATTTTAAGCACAATTAGAAGCTAATAAAGAGGTAAATGGGGCGTAAAAATAAATGTTTTGGGTGCATATTAGATGTATTGTAGAATCCATTTCACTGCTTGTCGGTGTCCTTTGCATGGATCATGCATGTACCGACTTACCATACTGACTCTATGAAGATAATAAATTTGGTCATTGTGGTCAGACTCTATTATGGATTTCTAACCTAGCTGAATAAGGCATTCTACCTAGTCCTCGCTAGCTCGCTAAGTAAGTTAGCTTCCAGTCCTTGCTTGTCTGGTAGTACTAACAACTCTTAGCCGAAAGTAGTTGTTTAACTCAGGATAGTTGCTACCAGCTTCTCAGTCGGCTTCGCTAGCATTGCTGGACGTCTAGTTGTTGTTTGTTTTGATAGCCCAACCATAGTGATGTTAATTGTGGTTACATTCATAAGTCGCTTGGTCCATCTCTATTCCATTTCATATATGTCCGAGGATCGCATTGATGAATCTCTCTCGTGTGTCTTCGCTAGGGCAGAACACTCATTCCTTTTTTGGAATTATTCCTAGGGAGTCTCTTGTACTTCCGTAATCATTGTTGGACAAGGGATCGGTAAATACTTCCCAGGGAATCTCTCGTACTTCAACCAACCTAAGCACTAGAAAGGGATCGGTCAAATAGAGATGTCAGGCAAGTCTGAGTTTGTCTATCTGTGAAATAGAGAAAGGCAAAACTTGGGCTAGACTTTTGTTGGGCAATGGTAGGCTGATTCGCTTCTGGGATGATGTTTGGCCGTCCTGCGATGTCGAGAGGAAGGCACCCATCAAAGTTCGGTAACGTCCCCTATTTCACGTTTATGCCTAGACCCTCGATTTGCCTTGAATGTAGAATCAACATCGTCAACTTTCAGACTTTCTTCATAAACAATTTGAAGGCCAAGTTCTCTAATAATAAATCTATGGAAGATCCGCAAGAGAAAGAATTGCTTTTGTTGATTAAATAAAATAAGTTCTCGTTAGCCGAGTCGAGAAACCTAGCATAAAGAAATTGGATCCCCTAAGTCAAAGGATCAACATATGCTTTAAGCAAGTAGGCGATGTGAATCTATCTTCTACGTCGGATCAAAGGATCAACAGACACTTTCAGCAAGTAGTCAGATGATCAACGGACGCTTTCAACAAGTATGCGAGTGAATAAACTACTGAAACTAAGCCATTCCATTTGTGCTTTCAACTAGTAGGCAATGCGAATCTTTCTTCTATGCCGGAGAAGAGAGGGAGAGAGAGAAGACACGAAAGATTTCCGAGAATCGAGAAAGGAGACGGAAGCCCTTGAAGCGAACTTCGTACCACTAGCTCTGCATATGCTGCTACGCCAATCTTCGATGCGGGGCATTTTTTGAATCTTAATTAAACCATATTGCGTATCTCTATGGTGTATTAAGGTGTGTTTCAATTCTGTTTATTTCGTTGTAAATGACAAACTGGAAGACAACAACTCATCTTTTTTACAAGTTCTCGTACGAGGTTTTTGAACAGAACTTCGATACCCTAATTCTGAAGTTTCAACCCCAATCATCAATTGGTGCTAGCTTCATTGAACCCAAAGGATCATCAGAAGACCTGTGCCCCAATATGTTTGCTTTGTGGTGCCTAGTCGATCGTCCAAACTCACCTGCACTCACTCGCCTGAAGTCAACAATTTTTTTGTTTGTATTGTAAGAAAGCCTTTTTTTATACTTATTTCTCATACAAAAACTTTTCTTGTTTTTCGACTTTCACTTTTTTCCAAGTAGTGCTTTCATCTTTGCTTTTCATTTCAATTCATAGTAAGTTGGAAGTAGACGAGAACGAAAAGCAACCATATGATTTATGCACGGAATCAAGAAATGAATAGGATAACACAATCAATACCTACCGGACCACAAGGGCTGCTTGAACTACTTCTTTTTGCCTTATCTCACTGATAAACACTCAAAACAATTATTTTTACGCGTCATTTAGCTATTTATTAGTCTCTAATTGTGCTTAAAATTAATTAAATGTCTCTATTGGTCTCGAATTTGATTATTGTTATAATTTTTGCAGGAAATTGAGAAATGTGCAAAATTTGAGATAATTCTACCATAAATTTGCATGACCAGGAGCAATTGGAGAAATTATGAAATCTATGAAAAATACGAAATTTGAGGTATTTGGGCACGTTCATGGAGACATGTGGCAAGTTTCAAGGTAAGAACTTCAAATGTAGAGCATGCAATCATAAAGACAAATAAAACATCAACTCAAAGCATATTCTAAGAATCAAATCAAAAAATATTTCATTGCCTTAATTTTGCTCACCATATCTACCACCAATTAGGAATTCCTTGATGTATCTATCTCTAATTATGGCTCCATTGATTTTATATGATATGATTTGGAGTATAATCAAGGGATTTGTGAGACTAGGAGTATATAATCAAGGGATTTGTGAGTTTTATCCCATTTCTAGATTTGGAGGAGAACATGATAAATAGGCTCTCAAACTTTTTGAAAAGAGACATCTAATTTTTTCATACATCATTCTCTTATCTCTAGCATAACTTATACTAGTTTTCTTTCTTTCGTAGGAGCTTTCATTCAAGTCAAATTGCTTACATGTAAGTTTTTAGTTTTGAATGTAATAAAAGTTAATCTTTTTTATGCATTAGCTATCTTTTAATTTAATTTATTTATTTCCTTATCTACCTTTCTAGTTCCACTCTTAAATTATTTAATCATAATGACAATGGTAGGCTAAACTTCTCCTCTCAAGGATAGGAGATGAAACCCACTCGAGTGATATAGAGATTTTTTTTAACACAAAAAATAATAAAACTTGTATAATTTCTATTAATCCTAAATTCAACCAATGAATCAAAGTTGTCAAATCTAAAGATGGACAACGAAGGATTATGCGAAATGAAGATAAAGACTTGGAAACAAGGATTATATTTGTTTTTTGTAGTTATTCAATTCTTTGTAAATTATAACCATTCACTGAAAAATCGCCATCGAGAGAGGGGTGGATTAATGATAGTCAAGAAATTTCTTTTATCATCGAAAGAGGTATGTGAAATTTTATCTTTGAAAAAGAATTTTCTTTTTTGAGCATGAGTTTTGAATTAAAAGTTAAAGAAATTTGTGCAAGTATTCAAAAAACTGATTTACAAAAACGTGTTAAATTAATCTCTACAAAGCTAAGCGGTGGATTCTCTAATCTTTGAGACCTTTCTTTTAATTGGTAAATTTGTTTAGTAATTTTTATCCTCAATTTTGAATCAAAATTTTATTCTCCAAATTTTAAATTTTGGTTTTTAAAAATCATCTTCTATTCTCCAAATCTTATTTCCCTTTTTTCTACCAATTCTTAATTTTATTTGATCTTCTAAAGTGTTTCTAAAATTTTGAGCTTGAATCCTTTTAACTTGATGAGTAGGACGATAACCCCTACGAACAAAACTAATTTTATTTTTCTTAGAATTTTGCAGGTAATTGATAATTAAGAAGGGAACCAACAAAAAAAAGTTGATTTACTTGGAATTTTAGGCGACAAGAATTTTGACAAATTAAAAACCGTTGTTGCTGGTTATCAAGTAAAAAAATGAAAGCTTAAGACATTAAAAGCACAAAGAATATCAATTGTTTTTCCTCATCCATCTCCTTTCCTCTCCTATATATATATATATATATATATATATATATATATATTTTTTTTTTTTTTTTTTTTTTTTTTTTTTTGTGAGAGAGTACCACTTTTACATTTTATTATTTTTTAATGCCTCGAAAAGTTGAGTGCAACTTGTAATAATTGGATGTTGCTTTTATTTTTGGTAGATTGTTAGTCTTAGGATACTTATTAATTCACTTGCACAATATATTGGATGTCATATTTATTTTCGGTTTACACAATATTTTTAATTGAGTTATAAAAAAAACTACTGACTTCTTGACCAAGACCAGTAAATTATCTTTGCATCTATAATTGCTTGATTATGTGTTTATTTATTTAGATACCTACCGAAGTAAAAAATAAAAGTCATTAAAAAAAGTAGGATTGTTTTTTTATACTAACTTTTTTTTGTAGTGGACAATTAATGGTGTTGTGGGGGAAAGAGAAATTGCTTAAACCAAGGAGGAGTAGCTCTCAAAGAACACTTTCTCAACCTCCACGGTGGAGACCTTATGTTCAAACTCACAAGTTAGTAAGTATCCCTTTCAGAACATTGTTTTAGTGGCTTGGGTGCTGAGTGAAATTTGATTGGACATTGCTTGGTATTTGTTTATGTTTCTGCATTTTAACGAACTGTGTGGTTGCCTACGTTAATAAACTACCATAAACAGAGAAAGCAGACCTAGCCATATTTTTGCAACTAGTGGGATTTCATCACCCACCTCATCACTCCAGCTGTGTGAAACCACGACACAACATAAAATCAATTAAGATTAGAGACAATTAGAACAGTGCTCATAGGACAACTAAGACCAAGGTGAATATGTTAAATTTTGTGTTGATTAAAGCTAAATGTGACATTGGGTTTATCATTCAATGAACTTTGAGTGGCCGCTGCCACATGGGTAACTCACTAGGTATGCCGAGCCACTAGTAAGCTGCGGACCACAGAAGGACGTGGTGCAACTAAAATTTTGGTTAGGAACACACACCTAAGTGTGTATTTAACACACATCATTCTCATATCAATCAGTCTACAGAGCGGTAACACAAGTACAACTCTTAATTAGACCACATGATCTCCTATCACTTGTACAATAATCTGGTTTCTTACAAGCGTAACTCTGACCTCCTGATTTTGGACTTTGTATTGTTGGATACAATCTCTTAGGATCATTCTTTAGTACCCTATCTAATCAGGCGATAAAAGATAACAGTGTGCGCCCGCTGGTTTTAATCAATCTTGTCCTTACAGATTCACAAGATAAAATCCCTTTAAAATGATGTTTGCTTAGATTAGGCATTTGTGTGGTTAAGCGGTGATTGTTACTTGTGTATGCCTTCTTAGTAATCGTCTAGGGATACACGATCTGTGCATTTTTTCACTGTCATCCTTCCATCACATTCTTCTCCTTTTATGAAAGATTGGGAACAACCCCACAAGTGCTTGGTTCGTTCCCAAAAAATTTCTGACCACCCTAGCAATCACTTGATTTGTTCCCTAGGTTTTTTTTAGCCACCATGACCCACTCTTTACCTCTTTACCACACTCTTCTCCATCTACTTCCCCATACTTCTCTACACATGTCTCCCCACACTGGAAAATCAACATTAAGATGGCAGAGCATCTGATTTGGGATTATAATGTTCCCCTTGCTGCTAACGTGCACAGATGCATTGAGCTACCCCTATCACGACAGTTCAATTTGAGATCCGGCCAACTATTATCGATATGTTGCCGAAGTTCCATGGGCTTGATCGAGAAATCCCATATGTACATCTTGCAAAGTTTTTCGAGGTTTGTAGTACTTTTAAGTACCAAAACATAGATGAGGAAAATGTTAAGTTTCGTTTGTTTCCTTTTTCCCTTGAGGATTGGGCCACTTCGTTGCTAAACTCCTTTTCTACCAATTCCATCAAATCATGGGAGGATTTAGTCAGAAATTTTTTAGAGAAATACTTTCCCATGAAAAGGACCCTAAAAATTAAAAGAGACGTTGAAGAGTTTTCTTAAACACATGATGAAAATTTTTATGAAGCATGGGACCGTTTTCAAGATTTACTCATCAAGTATCCTCATCATTGCTTTGAAAAATGAGTTTTAGTACAGAGTTTTTATAATGGATTGATTGTCAAGTCTCAAAATATGATTGAGTCCATGCACCAAGGAAATTTCATGCGTAAGACTGGTACTACTGCTTATACATTTCTAAGTGGACTTGCTAATGATTCTAGACAATGGACTGCCCATAGAGACTTCAAACCCAATATCCACCTCAGGAAGGACAACTTCCTTACTAGAGGTGTCACGATCCAATCCACATAACTATATTTTTCGTTGTGGGCTCAAGGCCCGTACGTCTTTAAAATGCATAGTACTTTGTAGATCCAACCTCGTACATATATAGTACATCACCCTTCCGCACCCAGGCGATGTGGGACTATGATCCTCCCTTTGTAGCTTGCCAACCCTCTTGGGATCATGGGCTCTTAGGCTTCTCCCTCACCATCCCCCTCAGATCCGCCCACACAAAGGAATCATAGTCCACCCCCTTTGGGAGCCCAACATCCTCGTTGGCTTACTTCTGGCTGGGTTAAGCTCTGATACCATTTTGTCACGACCCAATCCATAGAGTAATATATTGTCCGCTTTGAGCCCAAGGCCCGCATGACTTTAAAATGCATAGTACTTTGTAGATCCAAACTCGTACATATATAGCACATCACCCTCCCACACCCAAGCGATGTAAGACTATGATCTCCCCTTTGTAACTTGCCAAACCTCTTGGGATCCATGGGCTCTTGGGCTTCTCCCCCACCCTCCTCCTTAGGTCCGCCCACAAATGGGTATCACAAGCAGCATCAGCCTATGCCCCTCTTTATGGTTCTCGTCCCTCATAATTCTTATGGTCAACCTCACTATATAAACTCGCGTGACTTGGTGCCTCAAACTCAATATGGTGCTCCTGTACCATTACCAAAACCATCATTAGAGGATATGCACCAATTAATGGCCACCAATGCTGCTAATTCCCAAGCCATCCATCAACTTTAGCAATAGCTGCAACATTTGACTGTCGGAAGGAAAAAATGAACATTTCCAAGACAACCCATCTAAAGGGTGCTACCCAAGCCCATGTCAATGAAATTGGAAGTAGTTGTGACTCACATGGATAAGTTAAAGTAGTTGCCATCTTTCGTTATGGGCGAACAACTTATAATGGTGTAGAACAACCTAAGAAAACAAATGTGATTTCCAAATAGTGTTCCTAAACCTACTGAGAAAGCTAGGGGTTCTTCTAAACCCATTTCAGACCCACCCTTTCAGCTTCCCTTAGAGCCAAGAAAGTATATACCTAAGGCACATTTTCCTAAAGCCCTTTTAGGTAGAAAAAAAAGAAATTTCAAGAAATCCTACAGGTTTCTCAAGGAGTGCAAATCAACATTCCTCTTTTGTCAGTTATCTAGCAAGTACCAGTCTATGCAAAAAATTTCAAGGACATGTGCACAAAAAAGAGAAAAACAAAAGTCCTTGAAACTGCATGCCTTGCAAGCGATGCCACATCACTTATTCAACAAATTGGAGTTGTTAAGTACAAGGATCTAGGAACCCCTACTGTACCATGTTTCATTGGAAAAGACTCTGAAAATCGTGCCTTGATTGACTTACGAGCTAGTGTGAACCTCCTACCTTATCATATATATTTGGAACTTGGGTTGAAGAAGATAAAGCCAACAAAGGTAGTTCTTAAGCTAGCAGATGAGACAAAACGGTACCCGAGAGGAATAGTTGTGGATGTGATTGTACAAGTTGTTGATTTCTATTATCCAGTTGACTTCATCATCCTAGACACTAGCTCGAGCCTAGATAATCAAATTCATGTCATCTTAGGGCGACCTTTCCTAGCAACTGCGGAGGCCAACATCAATTGTAGAAGTAATAGCATGTATATTTCCTTTGGGAACCTTAAAGCTGAGTTGAATATTTTTAAGCCCATACAACATAGATGAACTTGATATGATTGAGGGTGAGGAAAACGAATGAGAAGTGTGTATGATACAATCTTTTGAGTCTTTGACTCAATCATCGTCAGATGTTGCATTGCTTCGTTATCTTTCACACTTTGGTATGGACCCAGATATTGACGAAGCTGTTGAAAAAGTCAACAATATGTTGGATAGTGTTCCTATACAACATATACCTGAGTCTGAGTCTTTATCACTTTATCAATATAAGGAAGAGTTGTATTCCTCATTTTCCTTCCCAACTCAGTCCCTAGAGAGTGAGTAATCCACAAGCTCTTCTCAATCATTAGAACTTAAGCCTTGACCAAATGAATTAAGATATGCATTTCTTGGTCCTGAGGAGAGTTATCCAGTGATTATTGCCTCAGATCTCACTGAGGAACAGAGTGACATGTTGTTGGGAGTCCTTAAAGCTCAAAAGTCGGCCATTGCTTGGAGTATTAATGACATCAAGGGTGTTGACCCTACTGTCTGTGAGCATCATATCTATTTGGAAGATGAAACCAAAACCTCTAGAGAATCCCAATGATGTCTCAATCCCATTTTGAAAGATGTAGTAAAGGAAGAAGTATTGAAACTTCTGGATGCAAACATCAATTATGTTATATCTGATAGCAAATGGGTTAGCCCAATCCACGTGGTTCCTAAGAAATCAGGAATTACAGTTGTTGAAAATGAGATCAATGAGTTTGTGCCACAAAGAGTGAAAAAATGATGGAGAGTATGTATTGATTATCGCATGCTAAACTCTTATACTCGAAAATGATCACTTTCCCTTCTCATTTATTGATCAGATGCTTGGGAGGTTAGCATGTCATCCGTACTATTGTTTCTTATATGGGTATTTTGGATACAATCAGATACCCATTGTATGTACAGATCAAGAAAATGCCACATCCACTTGTCCATTCGGTACCTACGGTTATCGCTGCATGCCTTTTGGGCTATGCAACCCACAACATTTCAAAGGTGCGTGACTAGGATATTTAATGATATGGTGGAAAATTTTCTTGACATATTTATGGTTGATTTTTCAGTATTCGACTCATCTTCACCATAAAGTGCCTCGTTTTAAATTTGGAAAAGTGTCACTTTATGGTGAAGCGGGACATTGTTCTTGGGCATGTTGTCTCTTCGAAAGGCATTGAAGTGGAGGAAGCTAATATTGATGTCATTTCATCTCTTTCGATTCCCAAATCTATTAAAGATGTGAGATCTTCTTAGGGCATGCGAGGTTTTATTGTCGTTTGAGCAGTCCCTTAGCTAAGGATTCCCACGATAGCACGCCCTTTGAGCAGTCTCTTTCGATTTCGATTCTCTTAGTAGTCTCTTATCGTCGTTTGAGCATTCTCTTCTGATTCCCAAGATAGCATGCCCTTTGAGCAGTCTCTTAGCTAAGGATGTTCCTTTTCTTTTTTTTACGACAATTGCAGTTATGCATTTATGTGTCTTAAGTCTGAACTCTCGGCTGCTATCATTCGAGCTCCTGACTAGACGCTACCCTTTGAGATTATGTATGCTGCATCTGATTACACTCTAGGTGCAGTTTTGGGTCAGATGGTTAAAAAGCTCCCTCATGTCATTTGCTATGCTAGCAAGAATTTGAATGAGGCTCAACTCAATTACTTGATAACTGAGAAAAAGATGTTGGCCATTGTATATGCCTTAGATAAATATCGTTCCTATCTCATTGAAGTTAAAGTCATTGTGTACATTGACCATGCAGCCCTTAGATGCCTTCTCAATAAGGACACCAAGCCTCGTTTGATCCGATGGGTTCTTTTGCTGCAAGAATTTGATATTGAAAAATGATATATGTCATGTATAGAAAATGCAGTCGCCGACCACTTGTCTAGGCTAATATCATGAACTCCCTTCACACTAGTCTAAGCTAGATCGTGACAAATTTTTGTATAGGGTCAAGTATTATTCTTGGGATGAGCCATATTTGTACAAATATTGCCCAGACCAACTTATTAGAAGATGTGTTCCAGAAGCTGAACAGTTGCGCATCCTCTCATTTTGTCATGATCAAGCTTGCGGTGGGCCTTTCAATTCTAAGAAAACCACGAAGAATGTTCTCCAATCCGATTTTTATTGGCTAACCATTTTTCGGGATGCCCATGAGTATTGTAAAGCCTGTCACTGATGTCAACAACTTGGGAGAATAACTCGTCGACACATGATGCCTTTGAAACCTATTCTACTGGCTGAAGTTTTTTATGTTTAGGGCATCAATTTTTTGGGACTGTTTCATCCTCCCATGGTATCAATACATACTTCTTGCAATGGATTATGTCTCTAAATGGATAGAGGCAATTGTCACTAAGACCAATGTTCACAAAATTGTTGTTTCATTCATAAGGGAGTTTATCTTTAGTAGATTTGACACCCCCAAGGGTATCATTAGTGATGGGGGTAAGCATTTCTATAACCGCGTCTTTGAGCGTCTTGTTAAAAAGTATGGGATTACAAAGTTGCCCTTTCCTATCATCCACAAACAAACGGTCAAGTTGAAGTCTCAAATCGTCAAATCAAGAACATCCTCGAAAAGACTATCAATCCAAATCAGAAAGATGGGTCTTTACGCCTTTTGGATGCCTTGTGGGCATATCAAACTACATTCAAAACTCATTTAGGGATGTCTCCCTATAGATTGGTCTATGGTAAGCTTTGTCACCTTCCCGTCGAATTCCAACATAGAGATTATTGGGCTACAAATAGTCTAATCTTTGACCTCGATATGGCTGGTAAAAAATGAAAGCTTCAGCTTGATAAGCTAAAAGAATTGAGATATGATGCTTATGACTTATCCAAGAACTACAAAGATAAAATGAAGTGGATACATGACAAAAACATCATGAGAAAAGAGTTACATCTTGGTCAGAAAAGTCCTACTCTACAATTCTTATCTTCACCTATTTCCAAGTAAGTTAAAAACTCGTTGCTCTGGTCTATTCATTGTTCATGATGTTAAAACTACGGTGCCATTGCTGTAGAAAACCCTACTTATGACAGTCTCTTTCAAGTAAGTGGACAATGACTTAAGCCATACCATGAACTTCCCACAAGGTCAGTGAAAACCATTCAGTT
Organism: Berberis vulgaris; assembly: GCA_963556465.1. Classification (NCBI taxonomy): domain Eukaryota; kingdom Viridiplantae; phylum Streptophyta; class Magnoliopsida; order Ranunculales; family Berberidaceae; genus Berberis; species Berberis vulgaris. The sequence continues at coordinate 74,334,096 of OY747131.1, read as the reverse complement.
GCTTGATCCTATCTATGAAGATTAGTCACACCCACAAATTCCTACTCCAATAAGCATGTTTAAGGGTGGTGTTCACCACCCCCATTGTGTCCGGCTAATGACATTAAACTTAGCGCTACTGGGGGGCAACCTAGTCAATTTATGCATTCATTCATAAAAAAAAACCATGAGATTAACAATACCACCAATGCCTGTCTGGGGTGATGTATTTTTTTTTATTTGTTAATACATCACCCTCACCAGCTTGATCTATTTCATTGCAGGGATAGTACAAATGCTCAACAAATTACCTTAGGTAATAAGTTCAAATTTTTATTTATCATTTTCCATTTCATTTGTTTAACACTGGGGACAGTGTTTTATTTGTTTGGGGGTGGGGTGATTTATCAAAATTCATACCTCTTTTGAAAATCTTTTCTTAAAAATAAAAGAACAAAGAAAGAAAGAAAGTGGTGTGGTATCCTAGCTATGATGAGATTGGATTACTTGGTTCACTACATTTAGGCAAAGAGATATTTGAAGTTTATTAATAGAGTAAACATTTCATTTAAACATTTAGGAACAAATATTTTTGCACAATGGCCACAGATGTAGTTTGGAATCAAGAAGTAACGTCCTGAGAATCTAGAGGAATAATAGCGAAGACTTTTACCTTGTGAGCTATCAGACCTTTCATTTATTAAAAGGGTTTTTACACTACTCTGAGTCACATGATGACTCAAATTTATTGGATCCCACATTAACTTATTGTTAAGTCTCATTATTCTTCTTTGTGGTTGATCACTGAGGATGACATCATATTCGAGTTAAGAGAAACATAAGTCTTGTGGTCAATTTGAGACTTATAACCATTACCAACCCTTAGAAGGTAAACTAGGCATCTCGTCCATCCATACCTTTTCAAAACCATCTTGCTAATTATTGCATCCAAAGCCAATTTGAGCATTTCTCTTGGTTTATTAGAAAAAAAAAAAGTTACCCATTTATGTTTCTGAAAAAGTGTTAGAAAATTTTATGAAGAAAATGGGACGGGTGCAAAGTGAAAATCCAAGGTCCAAGATATTAAAAAAAGGGGGTTGTGAAAGGTTTCGAAGAAGAAAACAAATAAAAAAAAAGGTTTTAAAAAAGAAAGGAAATAAAAGAAAGTTATTGATGAGTTTCCTATTAAGCTACTTGAAGAACCTACCTTTTCAAAAACATTTCTTTACTTACCAAATACCCCACTCTTCCTCATCCAAAAAAAAAAATCCAGCCAGATTTATTTTTCATTAGAAAAGTCATAATTAATCCTATGGTAAGTGATGCGGTCGTTTTCTGTTCCCTGCTTTGACCTAATCTTGCTGACCTGCACAAGGAATGCATGTGAGCCACGGACCACCATTGTGGTGGCCGATGACACTCTGATGCTAAAGTTAGACAGGGATCTGAAGAAGGTGTAATGTTGTAAATAGGGAATTTGTAGCGTACCTTAGCTTATCAACCTCATGTCTTATTTATAGTGAAAAATGAGTCCTGATTTGATTAGGCTATCGATGGCGTGACGTAGGAAGGAGATCTTCGTGGAGATCCTTTTCTAATTAGGAATCGTGCTATAGAAGGGAAGTTCCCTGTTAGCTTTGTGCTCCTGTATACACAGGAGATAGTTCCCTATCTGAGGGTAATCCATAAGAGGATGTTCCCTATGAGATATGTGCTCTAGTATTTGTTTCCTAGTCAGAAGTCGATAGCTGTTGTAATTGCCCGTTCAAAGCTGATCCTCGAGATACTTGCCTTAATAAGGCTTACATTGAGGATAGATGTGAGACACGTGGGCTTAGCAAGCTATAAGAGTTTGGGTCCGTTTGGCGGACTGCATTGGGCGGGCTTATAACCTCTTGGACCTGATCAGTGCTGGGTTGACGTTGGGGATCGTAATTCCTCGAGATCATCGTGACATGTGAATGGCTCAGGGATTGACCGTTTTGGTGTATCATCAGCTACTCTCCCCAAGTTAGTGGGCCATCACATCGGTTTGCTAAGTCATTTCTTGAAAAGATATTCTGCTCATAATGATTGAGTCTGAATCATTGCTTGAGCCGCACGATGCATTTATTGAACGTGCGTCAATTCAGTGGAAAAGAGGCAGGAACCTGATCCCTATTTAGGTCATCCGTTGTGCGGAGCCTGACTCTTCTATTTTTTTGCTATTTGAAGATATTACTCTGTTCATCTTTTGATTGAAAATTTTGTTCATCTTCTTCATGGCTCAACAAAACCTTCTTGATGACACAACCTTGGCTAGGGGCCTTGAGTTTTTCGAAGACAGGTTGCTTTTTTAACCTGGCCTTGCTAAAATCGGTACAAAGTTTAGGGTCTTGAGGACTGTCGTTGTCTGTTCTGAAGAGCGACCAGATGCCAAAGTTGCCACCGAGGGGTTTAATCTGCTTGCACCGGGGGATTCTTCAAACCGGAGTAAGCTTTCCCGTTCTTGATGTGGTTTGGGAATTTTTGGATTTCCTTAGGATTCATCTAGCCTAGTTTGGGGCCTAATGGTACAAGATCATCCTTCTCATTCTAATTAGGGCGAAGGAAGCTGGCGTCCGCGTGACTCCACGAGTGATCCAGTTGCTAACTTCTCTTCAGTTGAAGAGTAACGTCGTCTTGAAGATGACATCGCCGGTTTGCTTCGCGAATCTACCAGATGACTTCGAGTTCTGGTAGAAGTATTGATTCTTAGCCCCCGTGGATTCAAAGTACTTCCAGTTCAAAGGTCGTCCACTAGAGCGGGAGCTAAGACCACTCCGTAAGTACAAATTTTTTGTCTGGTTTCGTTGCGCTTGATTGCATGCTAATCATTACTCGCGTTTCTTCGCAGAAAGGTTTCCCACTACTCCTCTTACCCTAGAGGAGCAAAACACTATGGAGACGCTTCGCAGCTTGTCAATGAGGAACGTGGTGGATGTCATATGCATTCCCAACTTCACTCGCAGTGGGCTGTGGGACAACTAGCGTGTGGCCTTTACTACTTATCGAACATCGCCAGTTAAGCTTGAAGATGGGGCTCCTTCTATGAAGAGGAAGGTCGCTAGGGCCAAAGCTCATGTTTTGTCCGACGCGGAGGAGTCATCTGAGACGCTTGCCTCCTTCATGAGTTCAAAGAGGTCTCGCATCAGAACTAGGTTGTCTTCAACACAACCCGCTCCAGTGATTGAAAAGCGTGAGTCTGATCGGCCCATCAGGGCGGAGGCCAATGTATCTGGCTAGAAGAAAGACTACTTGCGATTGCAGGTGTCGAAGACATGTCAAATCTCATTGCTGCACAGACGAAAGCTTTGAGTGAGTGGTTGATGAGGGTTGTAATGGCGACTTCTGTCGATGCCGATTCGCATGAGACTGTTCCGATAGAAGGTTCCCGCGAAGATCCGCCAGAGGTTCTGGAGCCTGATCGTCCCATTGGTGTGCTGTTTGATAGTGGCCACGGTGGCACAGGCTAAGTTTCTTGTAGTCCGCATTGTTCACCATCTCGTTCCAGGCCACAATTCGAGGTGTTGGAGGGTCTTTTAGATAACTCACTTCCCCTTCCTTCGGATCCTGTTAAGTCGTCTCGTACTGAAGAGTCGGTTGTTCGTGACAAGGGAAAAGCTTCGAATGAAAGCCTAGGAACAGTGGCGACTGTGAAGGGTGGTACCGATGTAATTCTTGATTCGGGAAAGCTTCATTCGGATGCGTGGATAAGCCTATTTGCACCGAACTTAGTAAAGATGAGTACCCAGGTCTGGCACCGGGAGGTTGACATGGAGTATGCTTCGAAGAAGCACATAAGCAGGCGTCATAGCTGGCTGATGGATTATGCTCCAAAACCCAAGGAGAATACGCTAGAAGAGCGTATGGATAAGGGCTTACAATACCTTATTCTGGGTATGTCTCACTTGAGCCAGGTGGCCGTTGCAGGGACAGTAGTCGAGGCTGCTCGTGAGAGGGTGTACACCATGGAGTGTGTTTTCTTACATACGCAAGTGTTGCATACGCAAGTGTTGCATCCTGACGCGCTTTATGAAATTGAGCGGCTACAGAAGCTGGCTGAAGAAAAGAGGCTGGAGCAGTTAGTTGTGATTTCTGAGACTCAAAGGGCTTGTCTGGAGTCCCTTGAGCATGATCTAGCGGAGGTAGTGTCTATGAAGGACAGACTCAAGCGGGAATTGGATCGGACTCGTCGAGACATGGAGGTCGCACAGAAAGCTGCAACTGAGGCGAGTGATGCATTGCGGTCTCTCACTGAAGAGAATGCTTTGAAGGAGGCTGACTGGGCTGCTCAGAAGCAGCAATTAGAGGCCGATGTGGAGTTCAACTCTCGGGAAGCGTGGAAGGTCGATGACCAACGCGAACTAGAGAAGCAAGAGCTTAGTGCTATGAAGAGCATTTTGGCTATAGAGCAGCCTCAGGGTGATGTGCTGATTGGCAAGTTGGAGCTACTGGAGCGTGAACTTGCTAATGTGAAGGTGCGCGAGGAAGAGGTTCTGCATGAACAAGGCAAGTACGAGTTTCGTTGGGTTGTACATGGCAGGCTAGAGCTGATGGCGCTGATGAAGGAGCATCCGGAATGGGATCTTGGCCCCTGTAAGAAGATGTCGTATGTAGACTTGTTCGTTGCCTTTTCATCATTGAACGAAGAGGGCAGTTCGAACTTTGATGGTTAGGCCATGGCGCGTATGGACGCGACCCCTGCTCCTTCTTCCGTTAAGCTTATCTCTTCTGTTTATGTACCTTCTCCTGATAAGGAGTAAACTTTGTATACTTGTAACCATTTTGTTCCGACTGTTAATGAAAATAGTTTTATCTTGAATGCGTTCTGTATTTGTTTCGTGCTCGTTGTCCCTATTGTGTGTTTTCCGTTTCGCTTTGTCATTTTTTTGGCATAGGCAAGTTGGATCAATAGGAAGTCGAGCGGTCTGCAGTCGAGAGCTTGACCATTTACGTTGTGAGTGACTCAGAGTCGTTGCGTAGTTATGTCTGACAGTGGGCATGTCGCAGGCAGTTTAGCCGTGGGTTGTGTTACCCGGGATATATCTCGTTCTTAAGGTAAGTTGTTGGGGGCTTATCTCGGTTGTCTGATTGGTCGGCTGTAGCCGCTGTCACAGGCGAATTACGATAGTCGAGCGTGCGTGTTAAAGCGTTTGTGGTGAGCTAGGCGTCATGAGCTCGGGTTGGCATTCCATGTTGCACCTGTCCGCACATTGGCTGGACGATTTATGTGTCGGCTTGAGTGGCCTTTGCTGATAATAGAATGCCAGCTCGTTTGAACGTGAAAACGCTGGCTGAGCTGTGATTTATCTTTGCGACTGTTGTTTCGAAAAGAAGTGGTGATCTTGTGGCGAGCTGCTTAGGACCCCCACCTTCTGAACCATCTATGTTCGAACAGAGTGGACTACAGGTTCGAGAAATAATGATTTGGCGACCATGCTGAAGAGCAGTAATCCTGTGGCGAGTCGTCGACATCAGTTAGGGACTGACTAATCTCCCACCTTTCGATCCATCTATACCCGCGCCGTGGGGGCTACAAGTTCGAGGCAAAGGGGTTCGGCGACCAGGCTAAAAAATAGTGGCCCCGTGGCAAGCCGTTGGAATCAGTTTGAGACTGACTGGGCTCCCACCTTCCAAATCATCTACACTTGTGCGCATCAAGCTACAAATTTGGGAGTTTTCGGCGGCCATGCTAAATAGCAGTGGTCCCATGGCAAGTCGTCGGAATCAATTCGGGACTGATTAGGCTCCCACCTTCTAAACCATCTACACCTGCACAGTGGGGGCTACAGGTTCAGGGTTGGTAATTCGGCGACCAGGCTGAGAAATAGTGGTCTCGTGGCAAGCCATCGAAATCAGTTCGGGAATGACTAGGCTCCTACCTTCTAAACCATCTATACCCGCGCAGTGGAGGCTATAGGTTCAAGGTTGGTAATTCAGCGGTCAAGTTGAAAAGCAGTGGTTCTGTGGCGAGTCGTCAGAATTAGTTCGGCAATGACTAGGCTCCCACCTTCTAAACCATCTATACCTGCGCAGTGGGGACTACAAGTTCAGGGTTTGATCAAAAGCTTTCGTTGCTGGTCGTCACTAGCTAGGCTTACCTAATAGGATTTTACGACCATTGATCGCGAAGGGGGCAACGACCCTTGGCAAGTCGTCGTCACCAAGCGTGGTAGCGCTGATTAGACTCCCACTTTCTAAACCATCGGGATTTGTGCTAGGCGGACTAGGTGTTGGGATGAACCATAAGCCTTTGTCATCAGCCTTGGTTGACTAAGCTTACCTGGTTGGAGAGAGGTTTCGTCTGCTTGAGTGCGTGCAAACCTATTTTCGCGATCATCCAACACTGTGTGGACTAAATTACCTTAAATCAGTTAGTGATCCGCATGTATGATCCGTGTGTCAGAATTGATTAGAATTTTTAGTGTCCGTGTTAGGCATGTGGTAGAATATTGTTGGCATAGTAGGTCGGGCCCATGGGCCCACAAGGGAAGGGCTAGGATTTCTTGCACAAATTGCGCTATGTGTACGGCGTAGATCGCGTGGTACCACGTGTATGGCGTAAGCTGCGAGACGTTTGAGTATCGGTTACTCCCCCTCAATTGATGGGGTGGTGCGCAACACCATTAGTTGGACGAACGTGGTCTGTGCAGTTTCCTTGGGAACCGTCGTCTCCTCATTTCTTGTGTGGTATTCAATCCTGGCAGTGAATGCTAAAGTGCCCATTTGGTGAACCATCATGTCTATATAATGATGTTCTTCAATCGATGTAGGCATTATCTTCTGTAGAGCGTATCTCCTATAATGTTCTTGCTTAAAGGAAATGATTTGGGTTCTCCAAAGGCTGAAGGGAGATCTCCGTCAATGGAATCTTCGAATGTTCTGGCATTTGCACCGATGAGCAAGATGATAATCGTTGTTATGTGTGGTCACCTATTCTAGGTGGGCACGTAGTTGATATGCTGAGATCTCGTCATTTCTTCTCATATTGCGGAGAAGTGTGCCTGTGTGTATCTTGTTCCCGCTGCTAACTTATGGCTGATCATAGTGTTAGCGGATGGGCGATGCTTCCGGGGGTGGTATCTCTCTGTCACCCCGGGTACCGCGGATGGGAAAAGTGTCCTTGCTTGATAGCTTTGTGAGACCTTGATTGCTTCATCACTTGTTGCCATCCTCATCTGCCTTCTTCTTTCTCATCTAGGAAGCTAGAAGTCGTTCGAGGAAGTCATCAAGGAGGTAGGATGCCTTTTAAGGAAGTCAGTTGTCAGTTGTCAGTTGTAAGGTATGTATTGCTATTGACGAGTTTCTTTTCTAGGGTGATTCGACGGAGCAATTGCCCCCTCTGCCATTTTGTCTTTGATCTTGGGGAGGGGTCGAGCGAAGTTCACTTTGGGTTTCTTCGTCTTCTTGCGCGGTTGGATTGTCTAAGCGAGTCTTTACTCCGTGTCACAACGGATTCAGATGTTTGTAGTAAATAGTCATTTGTATCCGCCTTAGGTCACCCGTTGTTACATCTTTCCAGTAATCAATAGAGTGTGCTTGCATAATTCTTTATTTATTTATTGAATGTTTGCAAATCACATAATTTTTTAGGAACTAAGACTCTACATTGACTACAGAAAGGAAAATGAACAACTAAAATTGACTAACTGTTGATGAAGAGAGACTGATCCTGGCCCTGAAGTGAATTCGGATGGCCCTTGAGGATCGTTGGTATTTTCAGCGGACTGTTGAGCTTCGCTAACGTCACAGAGGCTACTGAAGAGTAAACCTTGTGGGGGAGTTAATCTCCGCGCCGACGGAATGTCAGGGGGTTGTACTCTTGTTTGCCTTGGTCTCTTCGTTCCGCTGGGCAGAAGAGCATATTGCTATTGTATCGCTTGATTGTTCCATTTCTCCGTAGCAAGCCACCGCTGCTGGGCCCCGTGTAAGTGGAGTGATGCATCTGCAGTCACTAGGCCTGGCTCTGGTTCAAATTGCTCCACGGGATCTGGTTGGATCTGGGAACATTCTATTTGTTTTAGTGCGGCATAATGGCAGCCTCGTGCCGTAGGTTGGTCTCCACGTATTGTTCCTTCAGAGTGGTTAGCGGTAAACTAAATGCACTGGTGAAGGGTGGAGACTACTGATTCCATCTGGTGGAGCCATGGCCTTTACAAGATAAGGTTAAAGGTAGACGATGCGTCTACCACCATGAAGTCGAAAAACAATACATTTCTCAGTTGCGGCTCCCCTGCCACTACTGCTAACCATATCTTCCCGATCGGAAAGCATTTCTCTCTGTTTAATCAAATCTGCGGGTAGTCTGAAGATGTCAAGCTCTCTTTGAGGTCCATACTGTGAAACGCGTTGTAGAACAAAATGTTAAGTAAGCTTCCTTTGTCCACCAAAGCTATCTTTACCTCCCACCTTGCAATGAAGACCGAGATGACTAGGGCGTTATTGTGCAGCACTCGAGCCCCTTCGAGGTCTTTGTCAGCAAAGGTCAAGATGGGAATTGGGCTCTGATCCCTCAAGTAGCAGATGCATATGTCCTCGTCCGCGAGTTGTTTTTGCATATCCAGTAGAGTCTGCTTGCGGGACCTGTGCGACTGGTCTTCATTCGGTCTGACTCCATGAAGGACGTAGATTATGCCCAGAGTCTCCCTATCTATTTCTTTGACTAACTCCTCCCGGTCCCTGGATCGTTATGGTCACTTTTCAGAGTTCATAAATTCTTTTAGTTTGCCCCTGTGGATCCAGTACTCAATCTCATACCTCAGACTCTTGCAATCGTTGGTATCATGGCCGCCTTCCTTGTGGTACGAGCAGTACTTGCTATTGTCACGCTTGGAGGGGTATCCGCGCTGCTTTGGGGGCCACTTCAGATCTTCCCATTTTTCATGGAGTTCAGTACGTCCAATGGGCTAGAATTGAGGGGTGTCACAGTTCTGGACCCAACATAGTTGGATGTTTTCTCTTGCCTGGCCCAACCAGGGTCTGACCTGTTGTCACCACGCTTCTCATTTCTTCATCCTCGCGCCTTTTTCCCTCATTCTTGTCCTTAGGAGCGGAGGGTTTCTTCTCACCTTCGGTTTCCCTTTTAACAGTCCTCAACTCTTCTAAGGTAATGTGCTTCTGGGCACTCTTGAGGAGCTCTGTCATGTCTAAAGGGGGTTCCAAGGTGAGGTCTTCGTAGAGATTTCCTTCCTTTAAGCCAGTAGTGAAAGCTGTCACGGCTATGTCGTTGCTACAACCGTCAATGAGTATCAGCACATTGTTGAAGCGCGTGACATACTCTCTGAGTGTCTCATTGGATCTCTGTTTCAGATAGAGTATGTAGTGTGGTTCGAAAACACTGACTTCCTACGAAACGCGTCAGGAACTTCTTCACCAGCCTCTTGAAGGAGTTGATCGACCTCGGCGAGAGGCTATGGAACCATGTTAGTGCTGTCTTCTTCAGGCTAATGGGAAAAGTTTTGCACATCACCGATTTGGATCCTTCTTTGAGGGCTATCGTGTGCTAGTAATGGCACAGGTGGTCGAATGGGTCGGTAGTCCCGTCGTAGAAATAGAGCTTTGGAGGCATGAACTTTTTCGAAAGGCCTCGTTCATAATACGGTCCACGAAAGGTGGGACTGAGAGACGATACAACACATCTGGGTCGTGTGCCCCTCTGCGGAGGGGGTTCTGAGGGCCGAGCCTCTCCGCCCTGGCAATCAATTTTGCGTTAACTTTGCCAACTCCTCTGGTTCAGTGTGAACTAGCAGGGGCCTGACTCTCCTGTGCCTGCTCTGTGTCGTCCTCAGGAGACAAGGGCCAGTGTTGAACCTGGTATCCATTAACGGATGGAGGGTTTTATGGAGTGAGAGCCTCCACCGTTTTGGCGATCTGATGCATTTGAGATGACATCATGTCAATCATGGGGTCTGTCATTGCTGTTGCTGGCGCGGGGGCCTGAGTCTGTTGCTCTTGCATAACCGGCACCACGGAGAGTGGGGGTATAGTGAGCATTTGACGTATCCTTTTGTTCTCCATAGTTGTGTGATTTAGTGTTCACCATCTCTCCGTATTTCGAAGGGAGATGAAGCTAGTGAAAGGTTAGGAACTTTGTCGTCCCTACGGACGGTGCCAAACTAATGCAGTCATTTTCCGCTCCCTGCTTTGACCTAGTCTTGCTGACCTACACAAGGAACACGCGTGAGCCACAGACCACCGTTGTGGTGGCCGATGACACTCTGATGCTAAAGTCAGATAGGGATATGAGGATGGTGTAATGTTGTAAACAAGGAATTTGTAGTGTACCTTAGCTTACCAACCTCATGTCTTATTCATAATACAAGAGTCCTGGTTCAACCAGCCCATCGATGGCGTAGTTTAGGAAGGAGATCTTCATGGAGATCCTTCTCTAATTAGGAGTCGTGTTGTAGAAGGGAAGTTCATTGTTAGCCCTATGCCCCTATATACATAGGAGATAGTTCCCTGTCTGAGGGTAATCCGTAAGAAGATGTTTCCCTGTAAGATATATACTCTAGTATTTGTTTCGTAGTCAAAAGCGGAGAGCAGCTGTAATTGTTTGTCCGAAGCTGATCCTCGAGATAGTTGCCTTAATAGGGCTTACGGGTATTGAGGATAGCTGTGAGACGCGTGGGCTTAGCAAGCTGTAAAAGTTTGGGTATGTTTGGCGGACTGCATTGGGCGGGCTTAGAACCACTTGGGCCGAATCAGTGTTGGGCTAACGCTGGGGCCCGTAATTCCTCGAGATCACCATGACACGTGTATGGCTCAGGGATGTGACCGTTTTGGTGTATCATTAGTAAGGTATGGTAAAAAGTGGATAGTATATGAGAAGACGCTATGGTGGGTAATTCGACATTCTCGCAAGTAACCAACATTCCTTCCATGAGACTATTATTCTTTTCATGTCTGTTTGTTCTTATGTGCATGTTAGATAAACTAGTGAGTTTTGAAGTCAAGACGACTATTCCAAAGGTGGATTAGGATGTACTTTACTATGACAGGAAAAATTGCATGTGGTTGGTTATTCACACACACGCCTTGTTCCAAAGTTGCTTAGTCGCAATGTGCATTTTAAGAAAATTGTCGTTCCCCACGTACAACGCCAAATTGATGCATCCAAATCCGTCCTCCTAAAGATCTGACATGCAAATCAAGGTTAGATTGCTAAATACCACATTTTATGGTCGAAGACACTCTGATGCTTAAGTCAGATAATCTATGGGAGAATATTAAATTTGGACAGAGTATAGTTCAGTTGTGTTTGCATTGTGTTGATGGAATGTCCCTGATGGGATCATTATCTCATACTTTTTCCTTTACCTTATATATTGAGTGCATTCAACTATGTGCATGACTTAAGCTCGAATGGTGCAATGAAGGAGGACGATTATTATAACGGTCGTCTCCTTCATTGATATGTGTCCTTGGGTGATTGGTTTTTGCCATGTCTTACTCTTTCGTAACGATCCTCACATATTTGATATGTGTCCTTGGGGGAGTGATTCCCGCCGTGACTTATATCATTTGCAGCAACCCTCTCTTAATTGAGGTGCATCCTTAGGGGAGTGATTCCCTCCATGACTTATTTTATTCGTGATGACCATCTCTATTTATGATGCATGGCCACGTGTATGACCACTATCGGGTGACAATTTAATGTATCATCAATACTAATTTGATAACAATTATAGCAAAGCCAACTAGTTATTCGTTGAAACACATGGATCATTTCGTGAAGTGATGTCCTACTCAACCACCAAATGATCCATATATATCATAGCCATGCATTATTCAGAGATAGACAAACCGAAAAGATGGAAAAAGAGATGGGAAAACCAAACTGAAAGATCAAAGTTTGTTAAAATGTTATTGTCCACCATTGCATGATATATATATTCAAGATGTTGACGTATAAAAACTTATTAATTGGCTTCACCAAGAATCTCTATCTATCATCAAAACAAAACCCAATGAGAAAGAGACCATGCATATATGTATGTCACCTCGATTCTACACCATCACTATAAAAAAAAGTCAATTCAGCAACGGCTAAAAACCGTTGCTAATTGTCAAAAAACCGTAGCTAAAATGAATTAGCAACGACTCAACAATCGTCGCAATACCGTAGCTATTTTAATCGTCGCTATTTGAATCAGTAACGGTAAATTATCCCATAGCTAATTCGCAACGGCTAAAAACCGTCGCTAACTCGAAAAATTCCGTCACTAAAGCTGTTTAAAATTTCGGCTAAGGCTGTCGCAAATTGAAAAATAGCGACGGTATTTGTCGTGGCTATTTAGCGACGGCATGGAAGCCGTCGCTAAATTGCAAATTCAATTGACAAAACAGCCACGGTATTTGCCATGGCTATTTAGGGACAGCTTTGAAGCCGTCGCTAAGTTGCAAATCATATTGACAAATGAAAATTACAAATTACAAATGAAAATTCATTTTTTATAATGAAATTAGCTCTTAATGATTGTCCATTCTGAAAATTAATAGAAACTACCAGAACTAAACTTAATTGATCAAAAAATTATAACAAAAAATTACACATAATCCATACAAAAATTATAACAGTAGACTTAATTATAGAATCCATACACAGGATGTGCCATCTTCATAGGAGACTTAATTGATCAAAATTATAACAAAAAATTACATAGAATCCATACAAAAATTACAAAAAAACATACAAAAAAAAAATTCGATCTATAGAATATCTGAGTTCTGATCTCTGAGATCTCAGATCTGAGATTTCAAATCTTTGATCTCTGATCTCTTGCAGCTAGGGAAGGGAGGGGAGAGGGAGGCGGCCGGGATGGGTGTCGAGTGAGAGCTTTTTTTTTGTAGTGGTGGGAAGTTTTTTCCCGGCTTTGGGTTTCTTCTCTGTTGCTGGGGTCTTCTCTGCCACGGCGGACTTCTCCTCTGTGGATTTCTTCTCTGCAGGCTTCTTCTCTGCTTTGGGTGCCATTGGTAGTGATAAGTTTTTGAGGATTGAAGGTTTTAGAAAGCAATGAGAAACATAGAGAGTAGAGAGAGTAGTTGATGATGAAAAAGGTTTGGTTGAGAGAAAATTTATATAGAGAGAGAGGTAATTGAAGGGGATTGGTTGAGTTGGTTTCATGCGAATCGGTGACGTGGTTTGGTTTAGCGCGTTGGATTGAGCTAAAGTTTTTGGGTGTTATTGACGGTTGAGATGAGGTATTATTTTTGTGTATAATTTTTTTTTTCAAAAAAATCAATTAGGGAAGGTAAAAACCGTAGCAAAGAGTTTTAATTTGTAAAACTTAGCTACGGCTAACGTGCCGTCGCAAAAATTTTAATTAGCTACGGTAAAAACCGTAGCAAAGAGTTTTTTTTTTCAAAAAATCCATTAGCTACGCTAAAAATTTTAATTAGCTACGGTAAAAACCGTAGCAAAGAGTTTTAATTAGTTTTTTATTTGTAAAGCTTAGCGACGGCTCTTATGCCGTAGCTAAATGTTTTTGTGTATATATATTTTTTTTTCAAAAAATCCATTAGCTACGGTAGAATGATTTTTATTTGTCAAACTTAGCGACGGCTCTTATGCCGTAGCTAAATGTTTGTGTATATATATATATTTTTTTTTCAAAAAATCATTAGCTACCGTAGCTAATGATTTTTATTTGTAAAGCTTAGCAACGGCTCTTGTGTCGTAGCTAAATGTTTTTGTGTATATATATATATATTTTTTCAAAAAATCCATTAGCTACGGTATAATACCGTAGCTAATGATTTTTATTTGTCAAACTTAGCGACGGCTCTTATGCCGTAGCTAAATGTTTGTGTATATATTTTTTTTTTCAAAAAATCCATTAGCTACGGTAGAATACCATAGCTAATGATTTTTATTTGTAAAACTTAGCTAAATATTTTTTTATATATTTGTTTTTTATAAAATTGTCTAGAGATAGATTGGATCATATTATACTAGCTAGTACTTACTTAACTGATTGAAAAGTCTAACATTATTAGGTAAATCAATTGTTGAATTTGACATCTCTATCAACATTGAACAACCAAATCACTTGGACTGATTTGATAAGATGGCATACAATCTTCTACGAGTTAAGTAGAAATGTGGGCAGGCACGCAAATGCACATGGAGTGATTGTCGTCTTCTGATTCGCAAAAATTAATTAATAATGAGAATTAAAACAGATTTGATGATTGATAGAAAACGTAGAAGAAAGGCTTGTTTGAGATAGTGCTCCACATCTGTTTATGAGTTTATCTATTTAATGATTGACAAAGACCAAGTGCCTAATTGAATTTTATGTGACATATTATTACATGACAATTCAAGATCCTTAAATTAGATGATTGTATCTAACATGTAAACAGATGCACTTGTTTTTTCTTTTAATAAATTATGATTTTCGGGAATTCTCAAAATCCCAGCTCTCTTTCCGTGGGTGATCATGGGGTTAAAAGGACCCACAATATAGAAAGATTATTGATTACATATAGATATATATGGAATGCCACTGTGGGAAAAAAGTTTTGTTTCTTAATTGTTTACATTTCTCATTGAAAATAGAATTGTGGGATTCGATATTATTTGAGTTGTATTTGTTTATTGTACAAGTCGACGATTAGGGTTTAAAGTAGTATTAATTATAAACGATTTGGCAGATAAAGGATCGGATTTGGATTTGGATTTGGATTTGGATCTGGATACGTATGGTTGGTAGTATATGTATCTTGCATGCTTTCGATGGTTAAAAAAAAGGTAAAATTAAAAGTTAGAAAAAAATGATAAAATGGAGTAGAGTGGAAGAAATGAAGAAGTAAAAATTGCAGGGCAAGTGGGAGGCAAGAGTACCCGAAGTGAAGCTTCATCATTCACATGAGATGATAAGTTTTTAGTGATACATTTTGGGCTGGCATGACAGTGCATGTACTCTGGACTCACGGGCAGTATATCAGCTTTACTGCTATTGCTTCCCTATAAAATGGTTTTTTGTGGTAGTTTTTCCAAATCCGTTTATCATTCATCAGCTTTTGTAAGTGTCAGTGAAATGGTTATTTTTTGTGGGATTTTTATTATTTAATTTTTTTGTGCATTTCAATAAAGTATAAGTTTTGTGAAAGTAAAACTCAAATATGTAGAATTATCAATTATTAACATCTTGGGGCAAGTTATCGAGTCATTAAAAATGATGAGGATAAGCAGTTTTAGATACCGAGAATTGAAAAATGATTTTTTTTTTTTTTCCCAGCACAGTCTATCCACAATCTATGTCATCTAGTTCACATGAAGCGATATTTCTAATTTTCTAAATCACAAAATCAGAATAAAGAGATATGACTTGATCATTTTTTAACAATTTGATTTTAGTTGAAACATTTTTTGGGAAACCATGCATCAAATAGTTAGAAATTGGAATAATGTAAGATTTATAATCATTGCTAGGTAGAGTAAGTCTATGAAACCTTGTTTGGGGTCTCTTTTGTAACAATATCCAAAAATGTTTCTTTTATTAAACAAAATCATTAATTTCCTTTTTTTTTGAATGTGAAATAACATTTATTACAAGTCTTACCAACTAAATTAATTAGGGAGTGGTTTTTGACTCCTCGAACTTTAAATAATCGTAGTGCCCTATCAATCATTAAACAAAAAAGGCCGAGTTTTAGTCAGTATACTCCAAAACTACCACCACCACCAGACTACAGCTTGACCACCATTCCTTAAAAATCACCCAATTCCATCTCGTTAACCACAAAAAAATTCCATCCATTAAAAACACCCCCACTAGTTTAGCTGCCCCACCCCATGCCATGCCATGATGAACTGATCAAGCCGTCCGTCTGTCCTCCTAATAAAATCACAACCATCTGATATCCTTCCCGTGAGTTACAGCCAAGTCAAAACCTCAATGAAATTATGAAACTGTCTTAATAATAATAAGTAAGTTCCAAGAAACCCAAAACAAAACCATTCCATGTTTTTATACCCTATTTATTTATATACATAAACCTCCATTAAATATCATCAAAAAAACCAACAAACCCTTCATTCATTTACAAAATCTCTCTCTCAATTTATGAATCTCATCCAACTGGTTTGACAAAACCTTCTTCATTTTACCTTTCAATGTCACGGGTTATAATTATAACTAAACAACATGACAGCTTGCATTAGTTTCCATTTTTCCACATGGCGACACTATAAATTAATGCCCATTTAGCTCTCTATCCAACCAACAATGGGTTTTTCCGCAAGAAACAGAGCAACAACAAAATGCTCTGTTTTCTTGCTCTCCTCTATTCTTCTTGCTCTTGCTCTGTTTCTTCTTCCACATAGGGTTTTAGGCCAATCTCCTGTTTTTGCTTGCGACATTGGCAGAAACCCTGCATTGGGTCAATTTGGGTTTTGCAATACCTCATTGGAAATTGGTTCTAGAGTGAGTGATTTGGTTCAGAGATTGACATTGAAGGAGAAAATTGGGTTTCTTGTAAATAAAAATGTAGCTGTTGACAGACTTGGAATTCCAGGCTATGAATGGTGGTCTGAGGCTTTACATGGAGTCTCTTACGTCGGCCCGGGCACCCATTTCTCTAGTTTGGTCCCTGGTGCTACAAGCTTTCCTCAAGTCATTACCACTGCAGCTTCTTTCAATACTTCTTTGTTCCAAGCTATTGGCAAGGTAACCAAACATGTTATCTCTTATTGCATGTATTTTGATGAATTTATACATATGTACTTTGCTTATTATTTAGTCGATAATTATCAGATATTACTTGAATGCTAATTCTATAAAATTGGTTTTGAGATTGTGTAACTGGTTCATTCCATGTGGACTTTGTTAGCATTATTTCTATTGTTGTGGTTTTGCAATGTAATGTGAAACTCACTATATACGCTAATTATCATACACTACACTCTGCAGGAAAACAGAAACGGAGAATGCAATGTGAAACTCACTATATACGCTAAAGTTACATATATGTAGGACAAGAGGAAAATTTTGGTAAATACTTCAGAAAATACAAATTAATGAGCATGAATAATGAAGAATGGCCAATAGCTCTCATTAAGAATCTACGTTTTCTCAGGTTATTAGCTTCAAACTTTTTACAAAAAGATTGTGCTTAGAAGTAGAAACATTCTAGTGCACAACTTAGCAGCTAAAGACTTGTTAAGATGCCAATTAGCTTAACATCGATGCTATGCTAGACTTATGTTTCAATATTATTACATCTTTCACATCAAAATAAGAATTAGAACACAAATAAAATTAAGAAAGAGGTTAACAAGAACCCTTCTAGAGAGCCAGGCCGCACAGGTCTGTGCTAGGCCAGCCCAATACCATCCATCATCCTAAAAATGCTGAAAATGACCCAATCTCTAAAATGATAGATTATTGGGCTGGGCTGGCTCTCTAGAAAAATTGGGTTAACAATGGAGGTAAGGTAGACTTATGTTTTAATGATATTCCATCTTTCGCATCATAATAAAAATTAGATAAGAAAAAAGATGAGAATTAGATAATAATAATAATAATAATAAAACTTTATGGCCCAACTGGGTCAAACCGGTGATGCAATCAAATGCTCTACAGCTTAGCTACAGACCCCACACATGGACCCTTTCTATATCCTAATTATTCATTTTTGGATAGTTATAACTGAATGTTTTTGGAAATATTCTTTGCTCTCCGTGACACTAATAAAAAATTATTTCAACAATTTTGAGAAAAAACGTAAAAACAAAATCATCTTCACAGCCAAATCTTGTTATAACAATTTTGTTCACGATACTTTTTATTTTCACTTCACAATAACCATACTTTAGTGATATAATAGAAAATTCTAATATGCCTATACCAGTTACTCAGACCTGATGGCCAGTGGCGGAGCCAGGATGTTCACAAAGGGGAGGTAAAGTGGAGGGGGCAAGAAAAAAATACCAAATTCTAGGGGGGCAATTAGTTAAATATACCACAATTCACTATACTAAATTTGAATTTCAAAAATTTTAGGAGAATAACTACCTCCATGTCTTGTATGTGGCTCTGCCATTGCTGATGGCAACCTTTTATTTGAATTACTCTCTCTAGAGTGAAATGTGTGTTTCAGCTTACAGATAACATAGCACTTGGCATTGGCTTTCAACTTCTATTTCTTTGGGCACATCCTACTGATTATGAAGTAAATATTTCTATTCTGTTTAGTATAACATTACAAACTAGTAGATGAAGTTATAAATTGCATTCAGGAACTGCAAAGACTTTAATTAGATAATCAAGTACCGCCAGAAAAATCTCACAAATAAATTTGGAATTAGAACAAGTAGGAGATTCGTGTTTAATTGGATGTGATAGAGAAAATGACTAGCTGTTAAAAACTAACTCGTAAAATGTTGATGCGACAACTTTGTTCGCTATAGGTTACTGAGGTTGAATATCTCCACCCGGGTGCAGATGATCTAGACTCTAAAACTTAATGGGATCTCCCTTTGTTTCAATATGAAGATGTAAATACCTTTTTTTTTTTTAAAAGGGGTGATACTCTTTTAGTTTATACATTGAGTACATTGTTATCTGAATATGAATAGGCACTTGTTGCATATCTGAGATGAAAATTACGTTGAGCATTTTATTAAGTGAAACAAAAATAAAAATAAAAATAATGATAATAATCAAGAAGTTGCTTGAAGAAACTTTTTTGAAAAACCTGTCTACAGGTGGTATCAACTGAGGCAAGAGCAATGTACAATGTGGGTTTGGCAGGTTTGACATTTTGGAGTCCAAACATCAACATATTCAGAGATCCCAGATGGGGAAGAGGCCAAGAAACTCCTGGAGAAGATCCATTGTTGTCTAGCAAATATGGGTCTGGTTATGTCAGAGGTTTGCAAGACACAGACGAACCAGACTCGAATAAGCTTAAGGTTGGAGCGTGTTGTAAACATTACACTGCCTACGACGTTGATAATTGGAAAGGTGTTGACCGTTACCGCTTCAATGCCATTGTAACTAAACAAGACATGGATGATACTTTTCAACCTCCATTCAAGAGTTGCGTCGTTGATGGAAATGTTGCAAATGTGATGTGCTCTTACAATAAAGTCAATGGGATACCAACCTGCGCAGACCCAGACCTCCTTCGGGGAGTCATTAGAGGCGAATGGTCATTGAATGGGTACGTCTTTTCCCTTTCCCTTCATCTTGTTTTAGATTTAAATCTCTACACCATGGTTAAGATGAAAATAATATCAGTTATAAAAATTGCGGAGCACGCTTGCTCCATGAATAATGTCACAGTACCTGATTTTGGCTGTCAGTCTATGATTATATGAACTGACGTTTCAATTGTTCATCCATTGGAGGGTGCCCGTGCAGGTATATAGTAACCGATTGTGATTCGATAGATGTATACTACAATCAACAACATTACACCAAGACCCCTGAAGAAGCTGCTGCCAAGGCTTTATTAGCAGGTAATCATAATTCTCTCAGCATATAAACATCAATTGTTTGACACTGAAATTTTTTCCTAAATGTGATGGTGTATTTGTTAATATTTTGTTTGCTGATGTTTTGATTTAAAAGGGCTGGATCTTAATTGTGGATCCTTCTTGGGTCAACATACTGAGGCAGCTGTCAAAGCTGGACTTGTGAACGAATCGTATGTTGACACTGCAATCTCGAACAATTTTGCCACTCTCATCAGACTTGGATTCTTTGATGGAGATCCTTCCAAGCTACCTTATGGAAAACTCGGCCCAAAAGATGTATGTACTGCAGAGAACCAGGAGCTAGCCCGCGAAGCAGCTAGACAAGGAATAGTCTTGCTTAAGAACACTGCAGGATCGCTTCCCTTGTCTCCAACTGCAATCAAATCCCTGGCAGTTATTGGCCCTAATGCAAATGTCACGAAAACCATGATTGGCAATTATGAAGGTACTACCCCTAATCTTTCGAAAAACTTAACCCTTACATTTAGTGATCGTTAGCCCAGTCAGTTATTGCTTCTCATAGTAGGAGGTTGCAGGTTCTGTCTTAACATTTGTTGATGTTTTTCAGGCACCCCATGCAAGTACACAACTCCTCTACAAGGCTTAGCAGCTGTGGTTTCTACCCTATATTCACCTGGCTGCGCCAATGTACAGTGTACTAGTCCTCAACTAGATGATGCAACCAAGATTGCAGCCCAAGCCGATGCAACGATTTTGATAGTAGGCGCTGATCTGTCCATTGAGGCAGAGAGTCGTGATAGAGTCGACATTCTTCTTCCTGGACAACAATCAGCTCTAATAACAGCCGTTGCTAAGGCATCCAAGGGTCCTGTAATTCTTGTTATAATGTCTGGTGGAGGCATGGATATCTCATTTGCTAAAGGCAATGACAAGATCGCAAGCATCCTATGGGTTGGTTACCCTGGCGAAGCTGGTGGTGGTGCAATTGCAGATGTGATCTTTGGGTACTTTAACCCAAGTAAGCGAAAATTTCTTATGTCAAAACCAACATTTCCCATTGTGATTGGAGTTCATTAGTGCTTTATCTAATGTTCTATTTTGCTTGTTCTTCAGGTGGAAGACTACCAATGACATGGTATCCACAAGCATTTGCAGATAAAAT
Source organism: Berberis vulgaris (assembly GCA_963556465.1). Classification (NCBI taxonomy): domain Eukaryota; kingdom Viridiplantae; phylum Streptophyta; class Magnoliopsida; order Ranunculales; family Berberidaceae; genus Berberis; species Berberis vulgaris. The sequence goes on along the minus strand of OY747131.1, from coordinate 74,313,484 downwards.
CCCCATGACAAACATGAACATGAGACCAGATCCAGCCACAGGATACCCTGGTAGAACCTACCGTTTCTACACTGGCGAAACAGTATATACATTTGGAGATGGCCTGAGCTACTCCATTTTCAATCACCATCTTGTAAAAGCATCTAAATTAGTAACAGTCCCCTTAGAAGAGGGTCATGTTTGTCACTCGCAAGCATGCAAGTCAATCGATGTACTTGAGAAACATTGTGAAAATTTAGCTTTTGATATTCATTTAAGAGTGAAGAATAACGGAACTATGAGCGGAAGCCATACAGTTTTCTTGTTCTCTACTCCCCCGGCTGTTCACAAAGCTCCTCAGAAGCACTTGTTGGGATTTGAGAAGGTTTTCTTGACATCAAACAGCGAAGAGTTGATGAGGTTCAAGGTGGATGTCTGCAAGGATTTGAGTGTGGTGGATGAGTTGGGAAGCAGGAAAGTTGCTTTGGGATCACATATTCTTCATGTGGGAAACTTGAAACACTCGCTGAGTGTAAGTCTTTGAATGTGATTTGATGATCTCCTTGGGGATGGTAAGGAAAATAAGTTCCATCATCTCATTGGAGATCATAATAAGATATTCAAATGTAAAGTTTGATATTGTTTTGATGATTTTCCAATTGTTTGAAAAGACATTGAGAATTTGTGACTCAAGTCAAAACTTTGAAATCAAAATAGCAATGTTCAACTTTCACTGGATATTTGGATATGACATTCAAACTCTTTGGTAGTTTATGCTCTTTCATTCAACCATCAAGATCTTCAGTCACTTATGCGAGACCAATACTTTAAAACTCATTCAATCAATCATTTTACATACATGTTAAGCATACTAGTCTGTCATGTTAAGCATACTAGTCTGTTAGTTAGTTAGTCAGATTGTTAGCTTAAGTTTGTATAGCTGTCATTCTGTTTTGACAACCATTCATGATGTCTAGATTTCTATATAAGCAATGTACAAAGATCATTTGAGCATTGAAATGAAAAACTTTCTCAATACATAATCTGTCCTAGACTTTAAAACTTTCTCATTGTTCTTCATCTTCTTTTCTTTTTTCCTTTCTCAGTTTCTTCCCATCTTCTCAATCAGTAGTAATAATGGCTGATTCAACACCTTCAAATGCTGCATCTATCAGCAATTCGTCAATTACAGACTGTAAACCAGTCATGTTTACTCACGTATTGTCTGTCAAACTAAGTGAGAACAATTACTAACAACAAGTATTAGCAACAATTAAAGGTCACAAGTTACAAAAGTTCATTGAAAAAGACTCATCTCCACCACGATTTCTATCTGTTGAAGATCAAGTTCATGGTAATGTCAATCCAGAGTTCATCAGTTGGGAACAGCGGGATCAACTTCTCTTTTCATGGCTTCTTTCATCCATGACTGAATCGTTACTAACAAGGTTAGTAGGTTGTGAATCTTCTACACATATCTGGAATATACTTGAGGTTTTCTTCAATTCTCAAACTATAGCAAAGATTTCACAATTTAGAACTCAACTTCAGAATCTCAAGAAAGGTGGTATGAACATTAATGAGTACTTATTAAAGATCAAGAACATCATTGATCAGTTGGCTTTAGTAGGTCATTCACTATCTTCTAAAGACCACATTAATGCTATTTTTGATGGATTACCTCAATCTTATGATACATTCATAGTGTCAGTCAGTTCCAGATTAGATTCTTATAGTGTTGCAGAGATTGAAGCACTTCTACTGGCTCAAGAAACAAGAATTGAGAGACATGCAAAGGAACTTGATGCATCTAGTTATGCAAATGTTGCTCACAGTAATTACAAGCCGTCACCTAGATCCTTTGCTTCAAATCCACATACATGGAGACCTCAGTTCAGATCTCTAACAAACTTTTTCTCATTTAGAAGTGGTCGATCTGGATCTGGTAGAGGCTCAAGATTCCCTGGTCATCAAAGCAATCGACCTCAGTGTCAAATCTGTGGAAAGATAGGTCATCTAGCTTTTAAATGCTATAACAGATTTGATGATAATCTTCCAAATCCATGGAGTTCAAGCACTGCATCTCAGCAAGCAAACGTAGCATCTAGAAATGCTTTCTCAGTATCATCCAGTCAACCTTCTGAATCCACTTGGGGAACTAATTCTGAGTCTCAGATGAAAACGTTTCCTTCATCATCTACTACATCTGATCAGAGATGGTATCCAGACTCTGGTGCAACAAATCATTGCACTCCTTTCACACAGACCATGACCTCTTCTTCTCCATATTGGCAATGAACACCTCTTCATTGGGGATGAAACTGGGCTGCAAATTCAGAATATAGGTGAGTCTACATTACACTCATTCAATCCTTCAAGAAAATTGACTCTTAAGAGTGTTCTTCAAGTACCCAAACTCACCAAGAATCTTTTAAGTGTATCCAAATTTGCAAAAGATAACCATGTCTTTTTTGAATTTCATTCTAATGTCTGTTTTGTGAAAGATCAGGTCACGAACCAGATTCTATTGGAAGGAATTCTTAGCGATGGGCTATATGTTTTTCCATCTTCTCATCTTGTTGAACCAGTCATTCCAAGCAAGTCAGTTCATACAGTCTCTACAAAGGCCTCTTCACCATTGTCACTCTGGCATGCTCGATTGGGCCATCCATCATTGAAATTAGTTCACAAAATACTTAGTCAATGTAATATCTCTGTTTCAAACAACAATGAATCTGACTTTTGTTCTTCATGTTGTTTAGGAAAGATTCACAAATTTCCATTCCCTAGTTCATCAACAGTGTACAATTCTCCATTAGAACTCATACATACAGACTTGTGGGGTCCTGCTTCAACTGTGTCCTCCTCTGGTTATAAATATTACATACATTTCATTGATGCATATAGTAGATTTACTTGGGTATATCTATTGCAAAATAAGTCAGATGCATTCCCTACTTTTCTCAAGTTTAAGTCACGGGTAGAGCTAGAATTTAATCTTCCTATTAAGTGTGTTCAGTCTGACTGGGGTGGTGAATACAGATCCTTCTCAAATTTTTTAGAACAAAATGGTGTTCTTCATCGGTTAGCTTGTCCAACTACTCACCAACAAAATGGTGTTGCTGAGAGGAAACATAGACATATAACTGAATCAGCTCTTACACTTCTTGCTCATGCTTCTCTTCCTTTAAAATTTTGGGATGAAGTAGTTAGAACCTCGGTTTATCTTCTTAATAGAGTACCTTCTTCTGTTCTAAATGGTATCTCTCCTTTTGAATTTCTTTATCACAAAGCACCTGATTACAAAACTCTTAAGGTTTTTGGGTGTTCTTGTTATCCCAACTCAGACCTTATAACACACATAAGCTCCAATATAGGTCAGTAGAATGGACCTTTGTTGGTTACAGTATTCAACACAAGGGGTACAAATGTATGTCACCTACTGGTCGTATATACATCTCTAGAGATGTGGTGTTCAATGAGAATTCATTTCCATATCAAGTATTACATCCTCCTTCTTTCAAACCTCATTCACTTTTTCCTGTTTCTACATCTGCTTCCATTCCACTATCTGATTCATCTACTGTCAAAATTGCAAAGCACACTGATCCAACACTGCAAAGTCCCACTGTCACTCAGACTCTTTTGTCTCATAGGTCTTTGTCGCCTGATAATAGTCAGTCATCCACCAGACCATTGGTTTCCTTTCCTACTCAACCCAGCCATCTTTCATTGCCTCACAATAATGCACCTTCAAGTCCAGTGGATACTAGTCAGGTTCCAGTCATTCCTACTACACTTCATCTTGGACATCAGATGGTAACTAGGTCCAAAGCTGGTATATACAAACCTAAGGTCTTCATGGCCTCTGCTGAACCATCAAGTCTGAATGATGCTTTGACCACACCTCATTGGCTTTCGGCTATGCAAGATGAATATCTGGCACTTCTACGCAATGATACTTGGACTCTGGTGGACTTTCCACAACATAGGAGTATAGTTGGATGTAAATGGCTCTTCAAGGTTAAGGAGAATTCAGATGGGACAATTCAGAAGTATAAAGCTCGTTTAGTAGCTAGGGGCTTCCAACAAATTCCTGGTTTTGATTATGAAGAAACATTCAGTCCTGTGATAAAACCATCTACAATCAGAGTCATACTCTCTGTTGCAGTTACTTACTCTTGGTCAGTTTTTCAATTGGACGTCAACAATGCATTCCTAAATGGGGACCTACAAGAAGAGGTATATATGATGCAACCCCCTGGATTTGTAGATCCAACTCGTCCTAATGCAGTTTGCAAGCTTTCAAAAGAAATTTATGGTCTCAAACAGGCACCTAGGGCTTGGTTTGACAAGCTTAGGCACACTCTTATTCAGTTTGGGTTTACTGCAACAAAGTCAGATTCTTCTCTGTTCATCAGACACTCACCATCACCTATATTCATCATAGTATATGTTGATGACATTTTAGTTACTGGATCTAGCAAGTCTGACATTTCACATTTGATATCTCAACTGAATGCTCGATTTTCTTTGAAAGAATTGGGATCGATTCATTACTTCCTTGGCATTCAAGTTACTCACACTGCAGATGGAATGTTTTTGTCACAATCCAAGTACATTCAAGATCTTCTCTGTCGTGCTAAAATGCAATTTGCAAATGGATTTCCTACCCCTATGTGTGGTGGTGAGAAGCTGATAGACACAGGGAGTGATCCAGTTCAAGACGTTCATTTGTATAGGAGCATTGTTGAAGCCTTACAATATGCTACTATAACTAGACCTGACATTGCATACTTTGTTAATAGGGTATGTCAGTTAATGCAAAACCCTCTTGAGTCTCACTGGCGAGTAGTTAAGAGGATCTTACGGTACCTGAAGGCTACATCAGCATTTGGTCTTCACATAGTTCCTACCCCTTCTTTCAAGTTCACTGGGTATTGTGATCCTGACTGGGCATCAGATCCTACAGACCGACGTTCTATTTCAGGCTATTGTGTGTATTTAGGATCAAATCTCATTTCCTGGTCCTCCAATAAACAAAGTGTTGTCTCTAGGAGTAGCACTGAAGCTGAGTACAGGAGTTTAGCCTCAGTCACAGCTGAATTTTCATGGCTACAGTCCCTTTTCTCTGAATTAAGAATTGGTTGTGCACCTCCTAATGTCTGGTGTGATAACATGAGTGCTGTTCAGCTAAGTGCAAATCCAGTTCTTCATGCCAGGACCAAGCATATTGAGCTAGACATTTATTTTGTGCGCGAGAAGGTTGCTAGAAAACTCATTAATGTTCTTCATATTTCTGCCAAGGATCAAGTAGCTGATATCCTTACAAAAGCTCTTGGCAAGTCTAGATTTTTACTGTTACGAGACAAACTAAGTGTTGTTAATGGTTCTACCCTTAGTTTGCGGGGGAATGTTAAGCATACTAGTCTGTCATGTTAAGCATACTAGTCTGTTAGTTAGTTAGTCAGATTGTTAGCTTAAGTTTGTATAGCTGTCATTCTGTTTTGACAACCATTCATGATGTCTAGATTTCTATATAAGCAATGTACAAAGATCATTTATGCATTGAAATGAAAAACTTTCTCAGTACATAATCTATCCTAGACTTTAACAAAGTAGTATATGCACAAAGATATGAATTGTTGTAATGAAATTACATAGAAAGGCAACGTATTTTTAACACCAAAGGTTTTTTGTCCCACACCTAAGTGAATTTTTTTTCCCTTTTTTACCTGCTAACCCTCATCACTAATTTAATCCACTATTTATCTCTTCTCTCTCACCCTCTCTTCTCAAGAACAATAGCAACAACATGGAAGAGGGTAACGAGGGATGGGCGATTGATTGCGAGGGACGGTGAGAGACGACCGGTGATAGCGAAAGATTGAGAAGATGGGGTTGTGGTGGTGGCCATCACAATGGCCGCCCAGTTCTCCAATCATCACCCATCCATCATCATCCCACTCTATCTTCTTCTTCCACACAACCACATCAGCCCTCATCATCCCACTCTTTCTTCTTCTCCCACGATTTCTTCTTCTCGCACAGGTCGTCGCCCATCGCCCTCTACTTCTTATGTTTTCCCTTTCCATTTGTGTTTTTTTCCTCGCCCTCACGGTCGCCTGTCATCTGCGACTGCGAGTTTCCCACTCACAGGAGCCTCCACGAGGGTCAAATTATTTTGCCCTCGTTGTGGCCTCTGAGAGTGGGGAACCCATCATTACACATGTCATTCCGAGGGCAAGGGAAAAAATAGAAAGGGAGAGGGGAAGGAGAATAAGAAAAGGGAGAGGGGGTGGCAGCGAAATTGAGGTCGAGATCTTGATCAGACTGGTTGAATTCTATTAAAAGCTCCAGGATAAAAAGGGAAGAGAGAAGTGAAAAAGAGAAAAATGAGAGAAGAGGATGCAGAGAAGAAGAATGTGTTGAAAGAAGAAGATCGAAGAAGAAGAAGATTTTGGAAAAATAAGGGTGGTAGTGTGGGTTAGCAGGTAAAAAAAAATTGGCTTAGTGGTGTGGGATAGTAGAACCTGTGGTGTTAAAAAGTCACTGCCATGTAGAAATCCGAGAACAAATCGTACAAAACAAAAGTTGCCATTAAAAGTTAAGGCCAACCGATGATCTCTTGATTTGCAATCAAATGCTCTACCGCTTAACTATGGACTTGACATTAACAATACCTAATAACTATAGAAACATCGTCTCAAAAACAATTTTTGTGATGCGAGATGTGATCACTTTTGTTTTTCAAGAACAAGAACATTGTCACCTCATAATCCACATCATTTAGTTTTTTCCAATATTTCATTAAATGATATGAAAGAAGATTGTAAGTGTTACAAGTTGTTCTTTTAAAAAAAAATATATGTGTTACAAGGTGTTAATTGTAATAATTGTCTCACAGCTATATGCGGGTCAACATCTTATTTTATTCTTGCGAATCATTCCACATGAATGAAATATTTGGGCATAACTATTTAATGAGCTAAATGTGAAGTGTATCAAATATGGGGAATCTTCAAATAAATAGATTTCGAATATATATGTGTGTGTGACTTTTCCTTTGTTAACTTCGTGTTTATTAAAATTTTAGTAAATATTATTTTTGTTCATCATATGTTCTCTTGTAAATGTCAATTGCCATAGTGCAATGTATAAATAAAAATAAGTAATACAAACCACATTCCTTTTACTTCATATTTGTTATGTATTATCTATTAATTTAAAAAAATATGTTGTGTACTATTCCTTAATTTTATATAATCAATAGCTGTACTTGAAAAGTTGCGACTTTTGGAATTCTTTTGAATGAACTACAACTCTCCGCTTCTTAACAAGGCTTTCCCTTTTATGTTATAAAAAAATTATTAATTTTTATATTATATGTGTGTGTAACGACTTGATTCACAGAATACTATATTGTCTGGTTTAGACTCAAGAGTCGCACGACTTTAAAACGCGTAGTACTATATAGATCCAAACTCACACAAATATAACACATCTCTCTCTCACTCAGGCGATGTTGGACTATAATATATCATTTGTAGCTTGCAAACCTCTTAGGATCTTTGGGCTTCTCCTACACCCTCCCCCTCAAGTCCGCCCACACAAGCGTATCACAGTACCCTTGTGTAGATAGACTTGAGGGGGAGGGTGTGGGAGAAACCCAAGAGTCTATGGATCCCAAGAGGGTTGGAAAGCTACAAATGAGATAATCACATCACCTGGGTGATGGAGGGGGGTGTGTTATATATGTGCGAGTTTGGATCTGCAAAGTACTACGCATTTTAAAGTCGTGCGAGCCTTCAGCCCAAAGTGGACAATATAGTACTCTGTGAATTTGGTCGTTACAATTTATCTTCTTCATCACCTTTTCTTCTCTCTTCACAGTAACTGTCGGCCTCAGTACATTGCCACCCCGCCACCATCTTTTTCTGTCTCCTTTGTTATTCTTCTTCTTTTTTATTATTATTATTTTTCGCATCTCTTCGCTTTTCTCTTCTTCTCCATTGTCGAAGGCATCACCTTGCCCCCATCTCCTTATTGTCTTCATCTATTCTTCTTCTCCTTTGATTTTTTTTCTGCCCTCAAACAGATTTCTGCGAGTGTGGGTTCCCTATTCGCAGGATCCTGAACGAGCGTAGAAAAAAACTAGAGAATAAGAAAAACATAGAGAACATGAAGAAATGAGATGAAGAAGAGAAAATATTGAGATAAAATGTGTGATCGGCAGGCGAATAGGGCAAGGCGGTGTAGTGGCGGTGGTGGGTGAGGTGAGGCGATGGTGGTGTTGTTCTCTCACATAGAAAAAAAAAGAGAAGAGAATGGATTTTTTTTATTTATATTAGTGATCTCCATTGGTAGGTGATAATGTACTTTAAAAAGCAGAAATTCTAAATGGCGAGGAAACCAGCGAGGGAGAAGGTGTGACTGCTCATCTCCTCGAGATGCGCGCCTATACTATTGAAATGCACAACAACACGAATTTCGAGGTGGATAAGTGGTAAAACCCCTCCCTCTCGCTGGTTTCCTCGACAATAAGAAAGGTTCCTTAAAAAGACAGTGGACTACTTCACAAATTAAAGAACCCTTCTAGCCGTCATGGAAATGGGCGAGGGGGTGGGTATTACCACTCATCCCCTCAATATTCTCGAGATTGTGCATCTCGAGAGCATAGATGCGCATCTCGAGGGGAATGAGCGGTCACACTCAACCCCTCGCCCGTTTCCTTGCCATTTAGAATTTCCCCAAATTAAAGGGGCGATATCCATCCATCAGTAAAAAGTGGTACTTTTAAAAAGAGTAAACCTTTTTGCATGCATCTCCGAACTTTGTCATTGTCAGGTGTCAAATCTTCTAGATTACTCAAACTCATCAATTCTATCGGATCACCTCACCTATTCCTTCTCTTGCCCGCCCTTTTCTCTTTCACTCTCTCTTTCCACCTTCTCACTCACTCCCTCTCTCAATCATTTCATCGAACAAACAATGAGCGATCAATCTCCCCCAATCCGCTTCGGCATTCTGGGCTGCGCAGACATCGCGCGCAAGGTTTCTCGCGCAATAACCCTCGCGCCCAACACAACCATCCACGCCGTGGCCAGCCGCACCCTCTCCAAAGCCACTGCCTTTGCTGCCGCCAATGGCTTCCCCTCCAACGCCAAGACCTACGGCTCTTACAAGGCCCTCCTCGACGATCCAGACGTCGATGCCGTCTACGTCCCACTCCCCACCTCCCTGCACGTGCAATGGGCCGTCCTCGCCGCCCAGAAGAAGAAGCACGTGCTGTTAGAGAAGCCAGTTGCAGTGAATGTTGAAGAGTTTGATCGGATTGTTGTGGCTTGTGAGAGCAATGGGGTTCAGCTCATGGATGGCACCATGTGGATGCACCATCCCCGGACTGCCAAGATGCGGGAGGTTCTTGATGATTCCGCCAAGTTCGGCCAGCTTAAATCGGTCAGTTTGATTGAATTTGACGACTTTTCGTGGGTTTTTTTTTTTTTTTTTTAAGTATGAATTGTGCTCTGTGTGTTTGATGTTTGTTTCAAAATTTGATTTTTTTTTTTTTATTTCAAGTTTTGACTTTTAAGTGGTTGCTTATAATGGAAGCTATGTGCCTGAATTGAATTGAACCTCTGATGTCTGTTTGGTGATTCTAAGGATAGGATAATACATGCATGATATCGTTTTATAAAAATTTGAAGGGTGTGGCCAAAATAAGAACGAAACCATGAATAACTACTTTTGTGGTAAAAGTGCTTGTTCAATAAGTAGAAGTCCATTTGCTTTTGTTTCCTAATGCAGATGCGTATCAAGAATTTTGCAAGCAGCACGCGTGCATAGCAGGATGGAAATTTGATTTTCATTTAATGGGGTTATGCATCTTATTATAATTGGGCGATTGATAACTGATACTCACAAATTTTATAGACCAAAGTGTCTTAGACGTGTCTACCAGTTAATTTAGATGGTTGGATGTCCTAATCATCTTCTTGCCGCTATTTTTTTGTACAATCTATAAGCTGTAATGTTCCATGCATTGTACGTATTTGGTTGCTTCATTAAGTTACCACTTAGACCATCTCTCATTTCTATTAAAAAAGAAAATCAAGTTTTTTGCCACCATGCTAATCCTCCCCTTCAATATCTTTACGGCTTTCTGAAATCTGAAGATATTCCTGTAAACTTATTATATCAATACCTGAATCAGGTATGGACCCGAAAGGGTGTCTCATCCTGCCCTGCCCCGGTAGTTGTTATGTATGGTTTCCAGCCTTGCTCATGTGCTTAAAGCAACTGTCAAAGCTCTTCAATGGAAGCAAGCCTCATAGTTAGAAGAGTCAAGAGAGGGGTTGCAACTTTTTAAGAGACAAGACTGATGCATGACTATTGTGATACTACTTGAGCATTTTATCACTTAGCTTACTGATATATTGCTGTCTCAGCCTTGTTACTAGCAGGACGAATCACATAGTAATTTTGTGGTGATATGCAACTAATTTCAGAAACCGGAGCTCTTTTAAGAGTATAGAAGTGATTGTTCCACATAAGTGAATCCGGAATGTACCTTGAAGTGCAACTAATTGTTAAAACCCGAAGCTGTTTTAGAGTATAGTAGTCAATATACCATATGAGTGAATCTTGTAAAGGACATATGTCATGTAGATAAAACACAGGTGTTTCTTTCTTTCAAAATAGAGCGAATTAATCAGAAGTTTGAAAGGTCTGGCATGGAAAGAGAAGAGTTCATGTGTGTCATATTTGTCTACATAATGGTGGATACTTGCAGTACACGGAAGAACATTTGTTCTTCATCAACACTGACAAACTTGGAAACAAGGACATCGAGCATAGGCGCTAATGTATATAATTGTACCAGGTAGTCCTGATGGATAGCAACAGATGTAAAACACACTTCCCACTCTCTTAATCCCATCTTCTTGAATTAAAAGTGGAAAGATGAAATAGGAAAACAGCGCAGCTTCAACTATAGTTACCTTTTGTTTTTCATGTATTTGATATTTGATATGTGTCCCTTGTGATTTTGACAGATTCATAGTGTGTTTACATTTTGCGCCGATCCAGATTTTCTCAGCAATAATATCCGTGTGAAGCCAGATTTGGATAGCCTTGGTGCCCTTGGTGATGTTGGTTGGTACTGCATCAGATCAATCTTGTGGGTTGCTGATTATGAACTCCCCACGACAGTTAGAGCACTCCATGGCCCTGTAATTAATGACTCGGGAGTGATTCTGGCATGTGGAGCTTCCTTCCACTGGGAAGACGGGAAAGTGGCAACCTTCGATTGCTCATTTTTGTCTAACCTTGCCATGGATGTTATTGCCACAGGAACCATGGGAAATTTACATATTCACGACTTCGTAATTCCTTTCGAAGAGAGTTCAGCCAAATTTTCTGTGGCATCCAAGACTGGGTTCAAAGAGCTAGTGACAGGGTGGGACCCGTTGCCTAGTGACCATGTTGTCACAACAGATCTTCCACAGGAGGCTCTCATGGTGAGGGAGTTTGCAAGCTTAGTCAAAAGGATAAAACAAGCAAACTCAAAACCCGATAGCAAATGGCCTACTATCAGCAGAAAAACACAACTGATACTGGATGCTGTGAAGACATCGATCGAGAAAGGTTTCGAGCCTGTAGAGATTGTGAGTTAGAGATTTCTTATCTCGTGTTATTTTTATCCATAGAAATGCCTTCTTTGTTGCTTGAGAAGTTATCAGCCTTTGGTGTATTGTCTGTTAACAGACCATTTAAACAATCAGTATTTTATCATGTGAGAAACATCTTGTTGGTAAACCACCAGGGATTAAAACCGTGTCTTATATGCAAGTTTGGGTTGAGAAAAGCTGGGCAGGCTTGACTACATGTCAGAACTTCTACACAATCAGGGTCAGTTTTGTGTGTTATAGTTTAGTTCAGTCTGGTGCATAACCAGATCCACACTCGGTGATGGCACTTTTATCAGGTTTACATAGATTAAGGGTTAAAATGTAGTAATGATGATCACCTGAACATGCATATTGTGTAATAGAATAGCTCAAATTGATGGAAAGATTATCTTGAATAATGAAAATTTTATTTGTATTAGACAGCCAATTTTATCTTCAGCCTTGGGCAAGGACTTTTTTCTTCAAAATTCTCCAATATAAGTTAAATTACACAATCAAAAGAAAATGCAGTTGATAAGTTTCTTCCCTTGTTCACTTGGAAACCCCTTTTTTTTTTTTTTTTTACCCTCATATTTTCTATGAAACTCTCGTGGATGTATCTATCAAATGTTGCAGTTAATCGAGATCTGAACACTGGAAATGACCAAGGCTGTACATTTTGGCAAGGAGTTTTTGCAGTTTGGGTGAATATCACTGGGTATGAAGGTGATGGTCATTCTCCGCAATCTATCAAGAATCGTTTTAACAAAGATATCTGGAAGGAAGTTTCTCATTTTGTAGGAATGTGTCAGCAAGTTATCCTTAGATGTACAAGTGGAGCAACTGATGCAGATAGGGTAACAATTTTGTATTCGGTACTACTTTTTATAATTATTCAGTTGATGAATTATGATCCATTTTTGTTCAAACTATGACAATTTGCACGAGCAAATATCAAATACCAAGAGCATCACAAAAAAGGATTCAGTTTTGAAGAATGTTCGGCCACCAGGTTCATCTGTATGGTCAACGGACCCATATTTGCTAGATTATTTCTAGTGCATATAATCCATGTCAGAAATGCTCTGATAACATAAATGTAAAACTAGATAATTAAAAACATGATCCCGGAGTAATAAAACATGAATTTGATGATCTGCTACATACTTAAACCCTAAGCAAAAACGACAGCCAAGCAAAACTAAATCGAACACTATCCAACTATCCAATTCCATTGGAATAAGAATATGAGGATTCTGATTGGAACAGGTATTGGCATTGTCAACTAAGCCAAAATATGCCTGCTTCAGATGGTATGAATACGCTGCAAAATGCAACATGACGATAGACTGCTGGTCGGCCTCTATACAATCCCAACCTAATTATCTCCACAATTAAGCCATTGAGAGCTCAACTCCCAGCAAGATCTAGGTTTTGCCCCATCTGGTAACTGCAGAACAAAGAGCAGGCAAAGTAGCAAAGGAGACGGATTCGCAAGAGGTGATCAGAAGGGGGTAGAGCGTAGTTGAGGTTTACCTGGGTATATTTTACATACAACTACCAAGCATTTGATTCAGACCGCAAGAACCACATTAACAGATTGGACAGAGCAGCTTTTAAAATTTGGTCTGCCACATGTAATAGCTAGGTAGACTTTGTTAGAACATCAACCCAAAACTTACCACAGTTGGCTTCTTGCCTTTGTAACCTTCGCTGCAGTCTGTTCTTCTGCAGTTTGCAGGTGTATTCTCTCATTGAGATTATCAGACTTTCAGGATTTCGTAGAGGACAACGTCATATAGATTATTCTTAGATTTCATGAAAAAAAAGAACACATTCCAGTTGCTTAAGAAAATGTTATACAGAGACCATGACAACTTGGGATGTTCTTTAGGGCATGATATGTTGATCTCTGACAAACACACACTAGCATCTCAGACGGCTCAATCTTAAAGGATGAAAAATTCATGAAATTGAGATGCCTATATGTGTAGAAGTTACAACAATAAATCTCGAAATTCTATTAAAGCATGTAAAAATGTAATTGCACTGGTTGAAGAACTAATTAAATGTATTTCTGTTAAAAAAATGTGAATTAATCATTTTTATTCTATAACATACAGTTGCACTTGTGAGGTCAAAATCTATTGGCGAGGAAGGGCATAACAGCCTTACTTCTGGTAACACTAAGCTACAGGGCTTTGCTTTCTTCCTGCTTGTAAAAGTGGAGAAAAAGACGTTTCATGGAGCTGTCTCTGGAAAGAAAAAAAACTACACAGCCGTCTTAGTTGCCAAAGCCAAATGGTGATTTTTTCCGACTTCCACCCTCTCCATACTGTTCATTCCACTTCCTAAGCTCGTTCATATTTGTCGCATCATAGGCAACGGATGCACCAACCTAAAAACAATGGTGATAGATAAATAAAAATAAATAAAAAAGGTGAGCAAAGTTCAATTGCAATGCTCTTCCAGGAATAGCATGGAAGTATTATGAACCAGAAAAAACATTAGTAGCCACCGACAACAGTTCTCAACTACAGGCAATTTTCGGTTAAGGAACATACCAGAACAACAACCAAAAACACAATATAAATCTAACTGAAAAATATGTACGCACAAAACAAAATGGTGTCAACTGAAAATATAACCATCAAACACAAAAAAAAAAATTATGAGATTGTATCATCATCATATAACAAGCACACAACTTGACCAATAAAATACACCACCTGTTTTGACAATAGATCCTTCATGCACAAACATGTATCTCGAACTTAGCTGCAATAGTGTTGATTGTTAAGCTTTCTTAATCATGATTAGAAAGATATTTGCTACTTACATCCTGGTAGCATAGACACTTGGCTGTATCACACACTCTGATCAAAGGAAAGAGTAAAAACTCTATGCATGATTCTGGAAAATTGTTACGCGCATTGATGAAGAAACCAAACTTCTTCCTATCAGTTTGTTGGTGGGCTATGGTAGACAAATTCCAGCTATTTTGATTTAGTGCTGATGAATATGACTTATATGGTTGAATGCATCTGATGAGGACAATGGTCATAGTTTCACTTTCACCCATTTAATAAGCTGAGGCACAGTGTAGTTCAGTCACTTGCAGTGTTAAAAGAAAATGGGTAAAGATTGATCACCTGACCAACTTCATCAAATATTCTCCGATTTCATCTACCTAAGGAGGTATGTCTGGCTCAAATCTTGATGGCTTAAACCAAACAAATACAAAGAAGACGGAGTAGCTCAAGCACAAAAGGAAGTGGAGGAAAACAGAGTTTATTCTATTTTTTATTTATTCAAAATGTTAAAGAAAAACAAGACTAACTGTAAAAGTCAAAACAGACTTAATAGAATATTCATTGATCAAAGGGGGAAATTAGGTACTTAACAGCATAAATTTAAAAAAAAAAAAAAACGACAAGGTGGGAAATCTGGCTGTCATAACGTTTGGGAAGACAATGTAATTATCAAGCAACTTTGGAGACTGCAGATAAAAGACTAACTACAATTTTATTCGAGTCAAATGACATATTCCAAAAATTATTTTGGGTTTATGTGTTGAAGCTTGCCTCAGTTAGGGCTTCCTATGAGGCATAAAGCTTGAGAGGCATATGCCTACACTAGTGATGCATAAAAAATAACTTGACGGACATAATCTTCACTAAGTTGCTAAACGATCCACTGATTTCAGAATACAAATAAAATCTTGGGAGTTATGACCCGCCAGAAAAAACCATTAGAGTTGTTCAAACAATGAAGCTGACCTGTTGTAACTATTTCAGTAATCACTGAGAATAAATTGTCACTCGACACTTGTTTACATTACCATGTAGCTAAATTAGGTCTAGGAAAAATGAATCAATTTATGAGACACATCATACGATAGCATCTATGAATGACAAAGAAACAGGAAAACATGAAGGACATACCTTGGTTTTTGCTTGAATAAAGTCTTTCAAATTGAGAGGTCTCAGGACCGAACTGGACTTACTTGCACCCTCCTAAAAATAATTAAAATGGATTTTTATAGATTCAATTAAAATATTATGCAAACTCTACAAGCCATGCCAAAATATCTTAAAGTAAAGCAACTTCCAAAAAATAATTTAATTAATTCAAGTATCTCAGAAATATTGTCTTCGAATTTTCAGTTTGCTTAATGAACGGGGATGCCGTGCAAGTGATGCACCAAGTACAACACATCAGCCCTTACCCCCTTCAAAACATTAAAAATTAAAAAGTAAATAAACCTAGAAATGCAGGAAATAAAAAGTTTAAATAAATAGAAGAAAAAAATATTGGTCTTGCAACGGCTAAGAGAAAAGCCAAGGCTTGCTATAAATGTAGAAAATCACTCCCTAGTGCATACCTTCTTTTCTTCATCTAAGAGTTCTTGAACAGGCCTGTATGCTGCAGCGATACATAGGTTCTGCACGAGACGAAAGAATGAGAAATTGCAAGCATAAACTCCCAAGAGCAACAATTTAGTTAAACTTACCTTTAAATCGCTCCCGGAATATCCTTCAGTTGCATTGGCAAGTTTGTCATATCTGAAATCTGACTGTAGATTTTCTTGTGCAAGAAATATCCTTAGGATTTTAATTCGATTTTCTGCATCTGGCAGGTCAACATAAATCCTGCAAAACATAAAACGTATTTAATAGTCATTGTTCTCTGCTGCTGGAATCAAACTACGGCGATGATAATACAGATTAACAAGTCGATATTATGTTACAAACAAGGTGATGATATAATAGATGGACCCACCAAATAGACCTCATCACAAGCCAAAACGATAATATGTTACTAATAGTTGATCTAGAGACCAGATGGCATCCGCACCAAGCTAGCAACGGAAAACAGAAAAGTTGGATCTCAACAAATTGGCATGGCCCCATTCTAATGTATTTCCACTATAAGGAGTAACCGTTAAATTATATGGACAATGTATCATGCAGCTTACCTTCTTGGCAAGCGACGGATAACAGCATCATCAAGGTCAAAGGGTCTATTGGTGGCACCAAGGATGAGAATTCTTTGGCTTTCTTTTGTCCTCAAGCCATCCCAAGCTGCCATGAACTCATTTCTCATTCTTCTAGTAGCTTCATGCTCGAATGCACCACCACGGGCACCAAGTAAACTGTCAACCTAAAAGAATGAAATCACAAGTCTAAGAGAACAATATTCCAATATCAAGCGCAAGCGCTTCACCCCACAAATGACTGAAACTGCTTTCATAAAATACAACATCTTCATGTTTCAAACAAACTTCCAAACTTGTAATATATAGAACAAAATAATCAAGCCTAACATAGGTTTTATGAAAAAGTAAGTTGGCCAGTGCAGTCTGAAGGACCTGCTTATTTCTTTTTCTTTTATGATTAATACTTTTTTCAAAAATTAAATTCTAGTATCTCTTAAGTTACTCATGGAACAGGGAAGAGGATAAAATTTCGAATGTTTTCTACATGAATAACTCCACCATCATACTGTATTAAGAATTTTTTGATACTGTGGTCATGAGAATCCTCACCTCATCCACAAATATAATAACAGGGGAAAGTTTGCTGGCAAACGAGAAAAGAGCTTTAGTAAGCTTTTCAGCATCTCCAAACCACTGATTAAGAAAAAGAAACAAGAAAAATAAGAATTAGCCCATTTGCAAGACCATATATGAGCAATCATTATCAATTTTCCCATGAATGACCCTTAGTCATATTGAAGATTTAGGGTACACCAGCATGTAAACCTTTTATGATATACTGAGCAAAACAGAAATTGACTTGCAGTCACTATTCCATGTAGATATTAGAATACTAAATCGACATGAATGTAAATCTTTTAGCTTCAATAATTCAAATCCATTATCTAGGTTTTCAACCAAAAATACTGAAGTTGTCAGTCCATGACAAACAAATTCATATAACACGAAAATTGGACTTTAGTCCTACTTAAGAGATCAGCTTGTATATAAAGGCAGCTATTTCCTTCCTTTCTTTTTTTTTAATATAAACTGCCACTTTGGGTTTGGTTACAGGTAAAGGACAGTCATAATTTCGTTATATAATAAGGACAAAACGTTGGCTAAAAAGCACAGGCACAGATTAATTTATATATATATATATATAAAGGTAAAACATTTATTAGTAATCCTTGCTTAGTACAACATTGGCAACCTTACAAGTATTAAGGGTCCAAAATAATACTATCCCAACTAGCATACAAAGATTCAAATTACATTCCCTTGAAAAGAGGAATATGAGATACCCAACCCCAAAGTGTAATTAAAACCTCCACTAGCATTTCTCCCATCCCACTGCTTTGTTGCTAAAAATCCTGTTATTCCTCTCTTTCCATACCATCCAGCTAAGCGCAAAAGAGAGCATCTTCCACAAAACTTTCCCTTTTGTTGATAAATGTGAATGGGTTTCCAACATCTCAAAAGTTCATCCATAGAAGCAAGCATCACCCAATACACTCCAACACCTTAAAAAATTGCATCCACAAACTGTTGACCCACCCGCAATGAATCAGAATTTTTTTTTATTTTTTTATTTTTTTTTTTGGAAATTGAGCAGGGGTTATTTAGGATCCCCAAACCTGTTGAAAGAAGAATTCCAGCATTACAATCTCAAGTAGGTTTTGCCTATTCTATCTTCTTGAACAATATCTTTCAAGTCCTCCGCAAAGGAACTCGGAATGATCTCTATAAACTCATACCATGTCAATATCCATCCCTCTGAATCTAACGTGCACAACCTGCATACCATGTCAATATCCATCCCTCTGTATTAACTTGACTTTAGAGTGTAACTTGTTCCACAAAGATGTCCACATAAAGAAAGCTACTCTAGCTAGAATCCCTTTCTTCCTAATAACTTCAATGGAAAATCCAAAAATGCGTCAATGTGCATACGGTCACTTGTCAACCTCGCAAAACAAGAGCGCACTAAAAATCCCTTATGTGTATCCCCCTTCCACACCCATTTGTCATCCACATCCTCTAACCTGACTCCCTCATGAGAATCCCAAACTTATCAGCTTCCCCCACCGAAAGATTATACCTGTTAAAATAAAAATTCCATTGCATATCCCCTCTAGTCAAATTACCAAACTCAATGGATACAACTTGCAAACAGTCTAGGGCATCTCTCTTTGACTGCGTACTCAATTTTGGCAGGAACTTGGTGATGCAAGAGGGTTGTGGCGATTTCCATGGATGATCAGAGGGGGTTTTAATGTTATGTTTATTGAAGAGATGAACAATAATTTGATGATAAGTAGAAGCATGCGTGATTTTTCTGACTTTGAGGATGAATTTGGGCCAATTGATTTATCACAAATTATTTTATGTAAGTTCCACACCTTAGTTTACATGTGGTTTTGGTTTCAGTATGGAATGTGTAGTTACATGTGTTTTGGATTTGAATTTCCACACACACTTTTTCTTTTTTTTGCTATGTGTCCTCCCAAGCACTTTCTTAGGATAATTCTAAGACAAGGACACGTGTAACAAGAAGAGCATTGTTACACATCACAATAATCATAGCTATGTAGTTAAATTGCTAATCAGACCCTACTCAGTTCAGGAGCGATATGAGATTAATCAGTTTAGATTTTGTATACATATTTTCTCTATTCTTCTAATAATATGTTTCCAATAAGAATCTTTTTTTGAAATTAATGTATATTAAAGTAGTAGATATCACATGCCACAATTTAAGGTAAATTATAAAAAATAAAAAAATAAAATTCAAGGTTAGATAAAGGTGCCTTTCCGTAGTCTTTAGCTTAGCTTGTTATTTTCATTTGGTCGTTTTTCTCTCTTCTCCGATAATATATGTTGATTTTTCTTTCTCTTAAACCTTCACACACTTGTTATTGCCCTATGGCTAAAGTATTGATGAGGTTAAGGCAAAATTGGAAAAATTAAAATTAATTTTCTCTCGTCTATTTTTAACATATTACAGTAGACCGATTAATTGGTAAATCTTGAAAACGATTAATCGGGAAATCGGCAAGAAATCGATGATTACTTGGGCTAGAGATGATTGAAACGATTAATTCAAAAATTGTAACGCTCTACTAGCGCCGAGAAGAGATTAATCACTAATTCAACAACATGGAGTCATAGTACCAAAACTGAATTTTACCTTTGATGTAAGTGTAGAACCAGTTATACTAATAAAATTGGCTCCTGCTTCAGTTGCAAGTGCTTTAGCAAGGAGTGTCTTGCCAGTCCCAGGAGGGCCAAAAAGTAGAATGCCTTTGCAAGGCTGTCAAAACAAAATAAGTTTGCAGTGTGCATTTTAATGAATAACAAACTAAGTAACAAATCCAACAAATGATTAAAAAGTACTACACTACAACAGAAATCAAAAGGTGACTTACACGCAATAAGTTTCCACGAGAAAAAAGCTCTGGTCTCCTCATTGGAAGAGTGACCAGTTCATTTAGTGTTTGTTTAACCTCATCAAGAGCACCTATATCCTCAAATTTTACTCCAATTTCTCCAGGTGGCACCACTGCTGAAATGAAGTTAGTCTCATACTCATCCTTCGCAAGCGCCTGCAGGAGTTAAGACCTTTAGCAAGAACAGGCCTTAAACAATTACATTCATATTATTACAGCATTTAGAAACATGACCAGGGTCAATGCGTACCTTCAGAGTTTGCGATGGTTTCTTGGAAATCATCTCCTGTTCCTTTAACCTTAAAATTGCAATTTCCAAGCTTCACAAAGAAAAGATGTTAACTTACAGATGCCGCTGAATAACAAGAACCAGTACATATAAGAAGAGTAACTACCTTTCACGGGGTACGTTTAATCTTTCTTCTTTTATAGAAGGAAGAAGACAAGAAGATAGGTAATGATTCAATGTCCACCCAACAATCTGCTCAGCTTCTGCACATACGAAACCATAAATTAACACGTGACACAATAAATTCAAACATGGTATCTAAATCTCCTAAAAAACTAATCCAGTTACATCATTTTTTTCAGTATTTAGTCTTCTAATCCCCTAGAACAATATGGGCTGATCAAGGGTTTTCAAATGGCTACTCAAGGACCTTCTATCCCAATCCTACAATATGCTGATGACACAATTCTCTTCCTGGAACCCAGCATACAAAGCATTACATATATTCAGTTCTTCTCTGGCTTGAGATGGTATCTAGCCTTAGTATCAACTTCAAGAAAACTATTCTCTACCCTGTGGCTGATGTGCAAGACCTTGATATCATGGTAAATACCCTCCATTGCCAACCAGGAGCCATCCCCACTACTTATTTAGGCCTAACAATAGGTGCGAAATTCAAGTGCATGGCAGTTTGAGAACCTACAGTTAATAGAATAAAGAACAAACTAGTAGCATGGAAATAAAGAAAGAGACTAGCAATATGAAAATCTGAGTATATCTCCAGAGCAGGAAGAATTACTCTTATCAAAAGCACCTTAGCCAGCATCCCTGTCTTTCTCATGTCTTGCATTGTAATGTTTATCTCTATTCAGCAAGACATTGAGAAGATATGCAGACTTTCTATACAAAAAGAAACTACCACTAGGTCAAATGGAGTGAGGTCTACAAGCCCAATGATCATGGAGGTTTGGGGATTAGAAGACTTAATCTGTTCAACCAAGCTTTACTTTCCAAGTGGATTTGGAAATTTGAGGTGGAACAACATGCACTCTGAAGATCTATAATCTATCATTCTTGCCTAGAAACAAGAGGATGGTACACAAGACAGATTTCTTCAAATCATGGTTGCTCGTGATGGAAAGGCATAGTGCATTTGAAAAATCAGTTCCAGGCCCCTATCTCTTTCAAGGTGGGCAATGGCAACAGAGTGAAGTTCTGGGAGCTTCTGCTCTACAAAACCTTTCACTGAACTATTCACACCCATATACAAACCCTTTCTTGTCAAATCAGCTATGATCTCCCAGCTTTATCAAGGCCCCATCCCCAACTCTCCAAGTTGGGATCTCAAGCTCGGGCGGGGGGGAAGACGAAGCACTCCCCTCCCTCCTTTTGGAGCTACGCAATCATATTGTTCTTATTGATACTGATGATAGCTTGTGTTGGAATGATATTATGAAATTTCTGTATCCTCAACTCCCACCTTAAGCTTCAATCCCAGGCCATCGCTGCTAGCTAGGAAGTACTGTCCCACCCCCACCCACCCAATCCAATTGGGCACAAAATCTTGTAGAGAAAGAAGATCCCTCCAAGAGTCAACTTCCTTGTCTGGGCCTTAGGCCAGGGCAAAATTCCAACAATTGGTAATCTTGCTAGAAGAGGTTTCCTTATTACAAACAGGTGCACCCTCTGCCAGCAAAATTCAGAATCCATAGAACACATTTTCTTTTCTGGTCCTTTCTCCAACCACGTGTGATCTTCAATTTGCGGGGAGGTTAGATGCCAACCACCTATAGCTTCCAATCTATTTCAGTGGGTAAAGGCTTGGGAGAGAAATGACCTCTCTGGACTATCAGGAAAGAGAGAAATCTTCAAAGGGGTGCTAGAAATATCACATCTAACCAAGTCCTTGGTGTGGCATTGGCGGTATCACAACCCAACCCTTCCATGTGTGTATTTTTAATTGGGATAGCATCTTTTATCTGTAATTGAAGTTGTAGCTTCCTCTTCTTTCAACTAGTGACTGAGATGCTTCCTTTTTCTTTCGGCTAGCTGACCCTCTCAATCACTAACTGGTGCATTTTTTTTCTCCCTTTTGTTTTGTTTTAATATATTGCCTGGTTTTATTGATAAAAACAAAATAGTTTATTCATACAGGATTCATTGGTTGTTCATGAACAAAAACCAGGTAGCAGCATATGAGTATATTCAATTACACACATAATAACCATTTACCGGTGCCTAAGGTACTCCACATCATAGTATATGAGTATATTCAGTTACATACATAATAACCATTTACCCGTGCCTAAGGTACTCCACATCATTTTCATTTGGGCCAACAAAGTTAAAAGCATATCAACATGTAAGTCTCATACATCCAACACATTTAAGTACAAATTCTGCAATATTTATCACATTCATTTGAGTATGTACTCGGCACACACAGGATCTTGTTTAGAATTGACTGAATTCGATGAAGACAAAAAGTAGTGATGGACAGATGGGCTAAGGGCAAGAAGTTTTCTCTATCATCATTAATGCTTTCCTTAGGTGCAGGCTAGAAAAAGGATGTGAACCAGTACACGTGCATATGTGAATCAAAGCTCATCTATTTGAGTAGTGCAACTTAACCAAGAAGTATGTAATGTCTTTCATCCCTACTTTTTAAGGTCATAGTTTTTCCCAAATTGGTGACAGATTTTTTTAGATCTTCGAACCCCAAAGCATGGGCTGTGAGACAGTCATTATGGTCCCATACACCCTATGCAATCCTATGCGTATATGGCTTGAAAACCATTTAAAAAATTTCAAGAAATTGACTATGAATTGTAGAATACTCAGAAGTTATGGGTCTCTTGCCGCATTGGAGCACAGCATCGCTTTTTTTTTCTCCATGATGACATATTTTTTCCTCAACACGGATGACCTTGTAAATGTGCTCTTTTTCAGTTTAAAGTTCGATTTTCACTTATGGGATCAACAAACACAATGTACTTGTTGATGGGATTTATCACCAATATATGACAAATATCTCGATGATGAAGTTTTCTTTCAAGGAGTGCAAAACATTGAATTCACTTCAACAACTATTTTTTATGAATAACTTGTTGACAAAGTTTCCCGAGTTCTTTGTTCTTCAATTGAGCAAGAGTTTGAAGAGTCTTGTGTGAAGGTGTCAAATTTTATCGATTGAATTTTAAGTGTGAATACATTATTAGTATTAATTAGGGAAGAACCTATTCAAGGAGGGATGTTCCATGATTCCTATATAAGCTAGTTCATGTGAATGAAATGGAACTCGGATTGCAAATTCAGAATATATTGTTAGTGAAGAGTGTTCTTCTAATTCCCATACTCTTATCTCTTTGGTGGATTCCATAAAGTTTCTATCTCTTATCTCTTTGATGGATTCCTTAGAGTGGCGAGATATCTATTATCTTCTTACTCTATCACTTGATGGATTCCTTGAGTGGTGAGTATTCTTTATCATTTCGCATCAGCGAAATTACATCATAACATCCTTTCATTTGTCCGGTGTCAGTTTTAGTATCAGAGCCTACGGGCGATTCGAGATTAGTTTTGTTGTTTGAGTTGGAGAAAGTTTAAAAAAAAAAAAAATGAAATGTGAAAGTTCAATTTTCACTTATGGGGTCAACGAACACAATGTACTTGTTGATTGGGATTTACCACCAATATATGACAAATATCTCGATGATGAAGTTTTCTTTCAAGCTGTGCAAAACATTGAATTCACTTCAACAACTATTTTTTATGAATACCAAACATTGAATTCACTTCAACAACTATTTTTTATGAATACCTTGTTGACGAAGTTTCTCAACTTCTTTGTTATTCGATTGAGCAAGAGTTTGAAGAGTCGTGTGAAGGAGTCAAATTTTATCGATTGTTTTTATGACAATCATGTTCATTATACCAAGATAATTTCTACAACTTTTATTTGGTTGCATAAAGAGATGATTGATTCATATTTTTCTTCTTATTGGTGTGACTGGATGAAAATTATTACAAAGGCTGGAAAGTTTATCGTTCATCGTTCGCATTCAAAATTCATCAAAACTCGAGGACGAGTTTGCGCGAAGCGGAAGAGTATGACACCGAACCTCACCCTCAATTTGAACTTCATTTGGTTAAGTGAAGGGCTTGATGCATTCTTTTTATTCTTCTTCCGCTTTTCCTTAAGAATAAGATTACCAAATCCACTTGGTGAGAACCTGTTACGATCCTTGTTATGGATTTTCCCCTCCTGGACAGTTCGGGCTTTTGGGAGAATTGGTTGGTTCATAACAATTGGTATTACGATCCTTGTTATGGACTTTCCCCTCCTGGACAGTTCGGGCTTTTGGGAGAGTTGGTTGGTTCATAACAATTGGTATCAGAGCCAAACCCCACATCCAAGGTTCGAATCCCGGCAGGGGCGACCTATAGGCTAGATTAAAATAATTTAGCATTATGTATGGGCATAGTGCTAAGTTGTTGAATACTGGTAGCTGAGAGAAGGCTCACTGGGCCAGTGTCGATAGAGTGGGCCGACGAGGACGTCGGCTTTGGAAACGTGGGGCAATGTTACGATCCTTGTTATGGACTTTCCCCTCCTGGACAGTTCGGGCTTTTGGGAGAGTTGGTTGGTTCATAACAGAACCACACCATCAATAACAGATAAGCCACAATAGAATCTTGATTAATAACAAAACCTAATATGCCTATCTATCTTAAAACCAAAAGGAATCCATCTCCATGTCCTGCATCCTTGAACTAGACCACGAAGTCCTATGTTAAAAAATAAAAAAAAAATGGTACTCAAATTCTTACTCCGCTTGGTGAGAACCACACCATCAGTATTTACGTTCAAAAGCTCCATGCATAACAGCCCATTCTCGTCTAGGACCTGCATTTCATAAACATCTGACTCAAAATTCAAAATAAAAGATGACATTTACTACTTAAATAAAAAGAGGAGCCGCAAAAACAACCCCTATTGCAGGCATGGTGTAGGTTTGTTTTATAGAAGAAACAGGATGCGAAACCAAAGAATTCTTATAATCAAAGTTCAGATATACATCTTTAGTTCGCTAGTGATGCAATGAGGCAGTAAAATAGCTGAACAATATATTTAGTTGTTAGGAAGCAGCTTCTGGTCTTAGACTTTTTTTTTTCTTTTAACTCAATAACACAAAAGGAAATGATACGCTCTGACTTTCAGTTTTTCAGAAATTATACGATTCTTTGAATCAATAACATGACTGCTTGACAATCAACTAAGGCTTATACAGATGTAATTTATTTTTTGAAATAAATTATTTTATTATTTGCATGAAAATACGAAAATACAAAAATACAACTATGTATTGTTTATTACACCAGAAGGTCTTAAAGAAAATCTTACAATTAACTGAATCATTTACGATCGATTTGAAATGCCCCATTTCCGATTTGCATACTAATTTATGATTCAACTAGTTCCTAAGTAAGGATCTGCCTGTTTCAATCTTCTAGTTCTTCCCTAATCAAAGAGTTCACATGTTTTTTTACTGGAGAATAATGCTAAAAAGAACTCTTTCTAGAGGGGAGAGATTATTGTTTAAACAAATTTTTTTTTTTTAAAGTCTATAGACAAAAGCACAGAGGTTCGTAAGATAGGGTTGATTCCCTTTTCTCACATAAGTGATTAACTAAGCTCAAATACTAGAGACGTTAACACTAGAGAAAACATGTTTTGCAAGAATTCACCACATTCCCTTATTTTGCATCTTCTCCTAGGTTTTTCTAAGTTTTTGTCGAAGAAGTGCTTTAGAATAGGGCAGGCACTTCCATTCTCCTCTTTTTCAGGGATTCTCACATTGGGTCTATTCGCCTTGAAGTTGTAATGGGCCATGTCATTTTATTTATTTATTTATTTTCTTTTGGTGGGGCATGAATAATTTCCAATGGTGACATATTCCATGCCCCACCAAAAGAAATTAATTCAAAATTTTTGAGAGAGCCACTTGAAGTTGAAGAATGTAGATCTTACTAAAACTCAACTTCTCCCTTCTATGTTCGCGGTTGTCACCTGTCACCCTTTTTTATTGTTCTTGTGGAAGTATGTTTTCCACAGAACCAATACAGCCTTCGTAAAGTTCCTTTTTCAATGAAATTCTATCTAAAATGACAATGAAAAGTTGAAAACAAAGGTCCTTACCTCATGCAGTTCATAAAGATTACTCCTGCATATCACTATTCTCCTGTCTTCATCTAGCTGTTTATTGAATGTTCTGAGTTGTAGGTCTTCCTGCAAAGAATGGCATAATTAACAAAGGCATGCATACACATAAAAGCGAAGAGAAATGCAATAAAAACGAATAGCTATTATCTAAGACCCAAAAATAATCATCCGTTCAAGTTCATCGATCATTCATACATTTCATGAACAACTGTGGGCCAACTCTTCAGGGACTTGAAAGTGAACTATGCTCTTTTTTCTACCAAAAAAAACGCTATGAAGCTAAAGCAGGTTCTTGACCATAGTATAGCTAGCTAACCACAAATGAGTAGACATAAGGATATGACATAAGCAGGACTGTGGGGTGGCGCAGCATCGGAACTACCAATATTCTTAACTTTTTTTTATAGATATTGGGGTATTTCTAGTTTGACTACCCATTTAGAATCTCCCAATGTTTCATTTACTTAATAGGACCCTAGTAAATGAAAATTATTGTTTATTAATTCGTTTGAGCTCCATTTGAGATGAAAATTTGAGAATAATTAAAGACCAACAACACAAACAATGTGTCAAAGTTCCAGCTCGTTTTGATGTGTCCCTCGATATCCGCGTTGCGGGATAAAGGGATTTCTCTATTAATATCATGAAGCAAGCGAAGTGCCACTTTGGGCCTGACACAGGTCAGCCAACGCCCATTGTCCAAGACCATCCGCTTGCGGGATCAAAATATTTAATGACAGGGACCTAAATACATATCTCAGAATTGGTGTCAAACAGACTGAAATTTAAACACGACGTTTCTAGTATTAGTATGAAATTTCATTTTAGCTCAAGTGGAGCTCAAACGAATTAATTAAAAAAATTAGTTTGGGTAAGGTCCTTTTAGCTAAATGAAACTTACCTACCCTTTTAACCCAATAGCCCTTTTTTATATCTTTTTCTTCTTCATTGAAGGTAAAGCTACTAATTGATCAACAAAGAAAGTACAATACCACACTTCCAAATGAATTTTCCCTTCCTTAAATTTTACCATGCAGCCCCAACTTGAAGATCTCACACGGAGTTCTAAAATATTTACGTATCACAAAAATAAATTAAAGGAGATATATAAGAGAAAATAGTTATTGATACACATTATTAGTTTCCTAGTTGTATATCTATAAATCACAAATTGTTTGGAGAACATTAATGTTTTACAAAAGTATTGAACCCTAATCAAATTATTTTTCCCACAAATAATTAAAAACGATTTTTTTGCCATTTTCCCATATGCTTTTTAAATACTTTTATTTTCGGCAGGAAAAACATGATGAGGTTAATTGGCTTCTTTTTATCTTTCTTTTGTTTTCCTTTTTTAGGAGAGGAAGGGCTGTAAAGGTAAAAATTTATGTGAGAAAGAAAATAATACACTGAGGGAAGAACCTAAGGAGAGATTGGTATATATTTCAAGAAAATATCAAACATAAATTTTTGAAGCACTCCAAAAACTTTCAAGCATTGCTAGTTCCATTTTTAAAACTTCTCTTATACCCTTCCGACCAAAACTCCCAACTTATGGCATACGAAATAGATGAACAAATAAATTTTAGGAATCCACTTGTCAACACCGCACATTTCCGGGGACACAGATTTATCACCAAATTTTAAACCCACATGATATTTCACCAAGGATGCACGGATTCGCGAAAAAACCCTGCCGAATCCATGAAAACGTGTGTCGGATACGGATACGCGTGCGATTCGCGTCGGATACGTATCCGACACGCGGTCAACGTATCGGTCAACTTGACCGGGTCAGGATACGGTCCGGATTCGGTTGCTAAATTTTTTTTTTTTTCAGATCTTGATAAGATCGGACGGCTTCCTCTCCCCGATTTCATCTTTCTCAACCCACAAGCCCTAATTCGACTGAGCCAAAGATCGAGCAAGAGAGATCGATCGATTTCTCTGATCGATCGACTGGGGGAGAGATCGATCAGGGAGATCGAGCAGAGAGATCGATCAGGGAGATCGAGCAGGGATATCGAGCAGAGAGGGAGATCGATCAGGGAGATCATTCATCGAGAGATCGATCAGGGAGATCGATCATCGAGAGATCGATCAGGGAGATCGATCATCGAGAGATCGATCAGGGAGATCATCGAGAGAGATCGAGCAGGGAGAGCGTCGATCAGGGAGAGAGTCGATCAGGGAGGGAGATCGATCGATCGACTGGCACTGGGAGAGAGATCGCTTGTATCTTTCGCTGTTTCTTCAACCTCGCATGCGCCTCTTACAATGAAAGGTCGATAAGAGTTCAATGGTACTTCAACCTGCGCCTCTTCAACCTCGCCTGTGGAACAGTTTACATCTTACATCTTTCGATTTGGGTTCTGGCATGAACCTGGATTTGTTACTTCCTTTACTTTGTGCTATTTATATTGGTCAAGGTACTTTCATTACTTTGTGGTTTGTGCTATTTATATGGATTACATTGATGTGTTGTGTAGAGTTCAAGTTAGGCCCGGCCCATATTAGAATCCATTAACCTAGTTTTCACTTATGTACCCAAATTTTTCATTCATTCAAATAATTTCATTAATTAAGCTCATTGCATTTAGATGTTTTATATGTTAGGATTATTAATTATTGTTTATGAGTTATGACATTATGTTAATAGTTTTTTAATAAAATACAAAAATAAGGTTTGACGTGTCGCCGAGTCCCCGAGTCCTAGTTTTTTGAAAATTGCCGAGTCGCCGTATCGTATCCGTGTCCGATACGATACGCGTATCTGAGTCTGTGCATCCTAGTATTTCACCAACTTGAAATTCTCAAAAGAGGTTTATTTTTGTGGAGATGATTTCCTCGTACATAATTTTCACAAAAACTCAACTCACATGGAGATTTATAACATAGTTCAATGCTTTGCTCAAGTTAGAGAATTATCATTCATTCAATTTCAGCATTTACTTCAATCCCTACTTGAAGTTGTATAAAACAAAATAAAATAAAATAAACATTTGATGGAGTTAATAATTTCAAACTTTATGGAAGTGATCTACATAGCATGTGTAAGATGGGTTTACCAACTATGCAATCGAATCATCAAACTAATTACTAAAAAATGTAGTCATCTTCATTAGGAGGAAAGTAATGCAAGCAAATAACATTTCCATTTCATTTATTATCGTAGATGTTTAAATATAACAAAACAACATGATATTTACCTTCGGAGGTTGAAGGGACATGACATTCGTGAAGAGCATATAAAGGTCATTATCTTGTGACTTTTTCGTTGACTTCAATCCCTCCGTAAGTCTCTTCAATGAAAGAGGTTGTCAATGAAATTTACAACTTAGAGATAATGAGGGAACACAAGTGAAATATCAAACACAAAGAGATTGCTACGGACAATAGATATTCAAGGAAAAATTCATCTCGTCAAAAGCATGGACTTTACCCCTAAAGGAAATAACAGTGGGCGATCGATACAAAAGAAAGGATGTGAAAATTGGTGTTAACTCATATATAACAGTACATAGACATGTGTGAGAAACATTAAACAGTGCATAGTGCAGTGTCACCTCTAAAAGCATTAGATGCATTAGCAAAGCTATCTAAAATAAATTCACAAGCTACCAACCAAATATAATGTAAACAGATTGCCACTAATTACGATTTGTCTACTACGGGTGTGTTTAATAGCTAGGAAAATTTTGATTGGAAAATAAAATTGTCTCCAGCAAATATTTCTCGAGACAAATTTTTTACGAGCACAATTTTTACAAGACATTTTCCTAAGAAAAATTTTTGCTTAGGTGTTGAGCAAAGAAAATTTTTGCAACAATAAGTGGGAGAATAGGCACATACTGGAAAAAGAAATTTCAACCAAACGCTTCAAAAAAATTTCTCCTTTGGAAAAAAATTTCTTTTCCAAGAAACCAAATTAATTTTCTCAAAAAAAAGTTATTTTCTATGCAACCATAAGTCCCTATTTGATTCTATGCAACCAAGCATATACTCTTGCTGCATGAACCATTATTTATATTGGATAGCCACTAGTATCTGGAAGACATACTTGAAGTGTTGATAAGCGTATTTATGTGCTTTTATTTCATTGTCTATCTATATTTTCTTAACTATTTTCGTTATTTTC
Organism: Berberis vulgaris; assembly: GCA_963556465.1. NCBI lineage: Eukaryota > Viridiplantae > Streptophyta > Magnoliopsida > Ranunculales > Berberidaceae > Berberis > Berberis vulgaris. The sequence continues at coordinate 74,282,819 of OY747131.1, read as the reverse complement.
TATAGTAATCACTGTTTTTGTGTTTGTATAGGTTGCTAAGAGTAGAATTCTAATAAGAAGATGAAAGATGCAAATTGGCTTGATTTAGAAATAATTGGTGGTGCAAGGAAATTTGCATGAATTGGGAGACCTAGAGAAAACATACAAAAAGAACAGTACCTGGCCAAGGTCATCGCCTTTCACAGCCGCACCTTGCTATCATCCATCGCCCCTCATCCTCGCCAACAGCAAACCAACCACCGCGAGGTCGACCTCTCTCCTATCTCTCTGATAGCCTAACAGCCCCAACACTAATCAAGTACAAACCCTCTTCCTCTCCTCCAATCATACCCATACACAGACCCTTTTCCCACGCAACCTGACCCTCTTCCCCACTTCCAGTCACGCCCATACACAAACCCTTCTCCCAAGCAACTTGATCTCCATTCATCTCACCCACCAATCGGCAGTGTTACACATTTTCCTCCTCAGCCTCGCCTCTCTTGTCATCTCGTCGTTAACAGACCTTCTCAGCCTAGCCTCGCCTCATAACCAGCCGATTACCCTCTCTCATCGCCTGCTTGCGATCTCTTCCTGGTGCGATCGACCTCTTCTTTCAATCATAGGACACATGCACAACAACACATAAGAAAGGTATGTTACATCCATCTCACGCTATCCACACCACGCAGTCTCTTTCTGCACGACTACTACACATCACTCAGACGACAATATTCTATCTTTATTCTCTTTTCTATTTTAGTTTGATATTTAATTATGCATCATTATTTAATCATTAATAATATATCTTGCTAAACCCTTTTCTTAGCTAGGGTCGGATTCGAAGCCCCAAACATGTGTTTTATGGATTGAGTAATAAAATTCATTTTTTCCTTACTAGTTAGTGAATGTGTTTTGCTTAACTGTTTTGTAGAGAACTTATCTATGTATATTTGTTAAGGTGACCAACTTAGTAAGCATGCTAGGATTTGGTGCTAGGATATAGGAGAGTTTCACCTAATGGTTATAATCTTATATTCATAAGTAGTAACTACCAATGGATGTTGGTATGTTAAGTCAAATCTAGGTTAAGAACAAGATGTAGTTCATACTTATAATTGCCTAGTCAATGTTCACATTTACATATAACTTAATGATTTCAGATTGTTTATCTAACTTGTGACTTAATTAAACAAATTTGGTTTGAAGTGACGTTGAATTTAACTAAACGAATTTGGTAAAATATTAAGGTTAATTAAAGCGGTCGCGATTAATTTTCAACATTGTCATTCACAAACTAGTAAAGGAACTATTGGAATTTAATTCATGAGCATGTGTTTGTTGTGTTGAGATAAAACCCTTAGCTAATTTCTCATCATCAATTTTCCTTTAAGTTTTTACTCTTCTTGCAACAATTTTCTTAGTAAAAATAAAAAAAAAATCCAAACCCCCCCCCCCCCCCCCCACCATTTCCTTGTTTATTTAGTTATTCGTCTAATGTTTACCCCTTAGTGTTAATTAGCTAGTTAGCAAGCCCTCTAAAACCCAGCTTAGAATGATCCTTACTTACTCGTTACTACGACTACAAAGCAAAATTTTAAGTTGTGTGCTAGTAAAATAGTGCATCATGTGTTTGAGGCCAAATGACTAAACAGACTGAGTTTAAAATGTAAAAACATAAAAATTCAAAATAGATCAGAAAAAGGGATATTAAAAAAAATGTGAATTAACATGAGTCATAGTAAGTAATAATATTAAAAAATACAAATACCAATAATATAATAATGACGATGATAATAATTTCTTCTCTCCAATCTCTCATTTTTATTAGTTAGATCTTAAAATTTACATACAAAGTAATTTAGTCATCAAACGCAAAAAACATCAGTACACACGCAAAGATATTATACAACATTTTATCATTATCATACTCAAGTTTTAAACATGATGAAAAAGCTCGGGATTCCGATAATCTTGGACTGGTTTTTTTTTTCCTTTCAAAATCAGCATAACCAATTGCTTCTCGCATCAAAAATTTTGTTATCCAAAAAGGTTGGAAGTTGTGAGAAGGAATGAGGAACAAACAATGGTACTCTGCGATTAAGGAAAAACTAAGCCCATAATTTTTTGTGGTTTGGCACTCAAAGAAGAGGTGAATAATAATAGATTCATATTGTGAAGGTACAAACCTTTACAGGTTAAGAGAGTTTGCAAAATAGTGGGTAGGTTGAGTTTTGAACTATTTTCTAGGAACAAAAGCCAAAACATGATTTCACAGAGATAGCACCAAATATGTCTTTCCAAACTCACTCATCATCAACATTGCTAATCATAGAGACCGCTGCAGGCATTCCCAAGTTCCAAAAATGTGTCCCTTATCCATATTAGCGTAGGAAGCATTGCCCCTGTTTGGCACGACAAATACTAAGCATCACTGAATTAGAGCTTGGGCGCTTAGTTGGCAATTATCGTTCCAAAACATTATTATCTCTTCTCCCACCTTATAGGTAATATGTTCTCCACCAACTTATATGATTTATAATATCCATATCCCTCCAACACGAACACCGTAAGATGAAGAAATAGGATTTAAGAACCAGTGACATCCATGTTTCCCCCTTTTATTGTGAAAACGAATCCGCCCAAAAATGAATGTTCCACCCCGAACCACTTCGCAAGCAACGATTGATTAAACGCTTTAAGATGCAAGGTTATACACTGTAGACTATTTAATGAAGTGGTAATTTCTCTTCCACTCCGATATGTCCATTAAAATTTCCTAGCAACAAATTTCAGTTCCTTAGCAACTGAAATGGGAATTAAGAAAGATGACATGAGGAATACCATCACAATATTAAGGATACTATTTTGTTTAAAAGGTACAAATTTCATAACACTCCCAAAACCCGAAACTAAATCAGCCTCCAATTAGCAAACAAAATTCTCAAAATAAATAATAAAAATGAAATTAAATATGGCAAGTGAAACACCCATCACAAAGAGTTGTAAGGACTTCATGATCACTGACCCAATATCCGAGGTCTTATCACGAAAATTCATGTTGTTTCGTTACTTCCACACTATGTCAAAATCCAAAACCCAGTTACCCAGCACAAGGGAGCAAATTTTATAACAACTTCGATTTAGGGAAAGATGGATAGGGGTCTTCCAACTTCTTAATAATGTCTCCAGTGACACAGACACTACCCAACTCACTCCGAACATCCAGTGAGATGCATGCACACCCTATTAACTCATCCACGACGTAAAAGAAGTCGAGCACTCTGGAACTAGTTCACAAAACTTACAATCTATATCAACGTCATACCCTTGCAAACTCCACACCACCATCCATATGAAAATGAAACCTAGAATATACATTAAAATGAAACCTAGAATATACATTTTTTTCTAATCCGTTTCCCTGAAAAATTACAAAATGTAACTTTGAGCCGATAAGTTATTGAGGGTACTATTGATGAAATTTACTCTGCCCACCTTCGAGATATAATTCTTTTTCTTAACTCTAAGACGATCTCACCCTTTCAATTACGTTGTCCCAAGCATTGTGTTCTTTGAAATTGAAACCCAATGTAAACAGTGGGAACAAGATGATTTGCAATTAAGTAAAGAGGCTAGCGCTCAATATGAGGCACTAACCAATGGGTTTATCGCCTCGACTTCCTCAAAGCAAGGCTCGGTGAAAATAACGGTGATTGTCCACAAATTGAACAATAGGACCAGAAGTTTGTGATTCGCTAATTCGATGCCTCTTAGTGAGATTCAACTATTAGCCAAAAAAATCGTGCTAAGAGCTTAAGCTAGAAGGATGAATAGCATACAAGACGAATACCTTCATAAGCACAAAAATAAAAAATAAAAACCACCAATTTTGCACTTAGAAACTTTGCTTTGAAGATTCACTTGGCCATGGAATTTCCTCCTCATAGTGTCACAAGGCCACGTTTCAATTGAGGCACGCTTCAATTAACATGCCTAATACCCAACTAATTTATTTTTCTTCTACTACTTTTTTCTCCACTCATTTTTAAAGGAAACAATGTAATGACTAACAAGCCACAAAATAAAATTATAAAATACTTCGCCGCAACTATCAGCATTTCGGCTTGCTTCATTACCCAGACAACCTAGTCCATGTTGGGTGATGAACATATCGTGGTCCATGGACAAACTAAAATCTGGAAAGTTTTAAGTTCTACAATGGAGATTTCTAGATTATGTTCAATTGTCTAGGTTTGTTGCGTAGTGTATAACTTATAAAAAGATGGCATGATTGAAATTTTGAAATTCCCAAGCATTCAACCTAAGGAGATAAAAAGTCATAGATGTAATGTGGGTCATATGGCAAAAAGTGGCAAGCGGGTGTTTGAGGGTGGATCATAATGAACATGTTGGCCTTCTCTTGGTACGTGTTCCTCTCACGTAAGCTTCAAGGGTGTCACCTTCCAAGTCCTTACTGTGCTGGAAAGTATATTGTAGGTTCAATAATTCCTTGTTATTGTAACTTGGGTTGCGAAGGATTGTATTGATATATTTCAATAATACTATGATTTTCTTTCCAAAGAAACAAATGATGGAAAGAACGTGAACGATGGAACTTGTTCAATTGCTAGAGTTTGCCTAATTATCATAGTTATGAAAGGAAAACATGAATAATATCGTGGATGAGTTGACGCCATCAAAGACGTTGAATGAGTTTCAAGAAGAAAAGGACAAACTCTTCTTCATGCTTCAACCAATAGGCTTCATCTCAATTCACACACACACATATATATATATATCCGTCTCTAGGTGCTTTTCAAGTCCACCGTCATTTCATGCCATTTTTTCTAGTAGGAATATGGAACGAGTCAATCGTCTACAAGGATCAAGATCAAATGAATGTTCTTTCTCTTTTTGCCAAATGAAAATTCATAAAAGGTTCACCCATAACCACACTAAGTAAATTCTCTATTTTTTTATGAATCCTAATTATTAACTATATCCCTCTTATAAAGTGGAGGCAAATATATATATATATATAATATAATATAATATAATATAATATAATATATATATAAGATGTTTCCAAGGTAGATGCATCATACCCGAGAAACAAAACTAAAATGTGATTGTCATTATATAGCAAAGAACGAGCCATAGTTCTTCTCAAATGTCCACACAAACACGGGAGCGCCAAACAAGTGCATGGAAAAACAATAATGATTGAAACAGTGGCATAGTGAGGATGTACAATTTTTTTAAGTGATGGAAGTTATTACCAGCTTACCAAGACGACCAAAATTAGGGAGTACCATCGTCTGCCAAACACAAACCAGAGAAACAATCAACTAACAGAACAAAATAATCGTTATTAAAGGAAATGCGTGCATGTTTCCATATAAAAGCCAATCCAGACTGCTTAGACCAAAGAAAGTAATATAATGTGCTTCAAAAAATGGGAAACCCCAACACTTACAAATTTCTCTTTCTCCTTTGAACCTTCTTCTACCTTGTTCTGTCCACATATCAAAACAACAGGTCCAGATAATTGATTAAACATTTCTTCTACCTTCCGGGCGAATTCTTGACGATTTGACTTGGGCACAGCCCGAGACAACCACTGAGAAGAATCTGGAAAATAGACAATAACTGGTCCCAAGGATGACAGAACCTGTGAGTAATGCAGATAAGGAAACATTTTTTCTGGATTTGTAACACATAATCAGCACAGTTGAAATTGTATTATTTAGTCAACTTGGACAGAGAGAAAACATATTCTTACTTAGCATTTAGACAGTAGGACCACTTCTTTTTTCTTTTTTTATGTTACTAATGAATTGGAAACATAAACTAAAAAATATGCTCGAACTATAACTATCTTCAAAAAACTGTCCAATTATTAGATAATTGGTTGACTGATTACAAAAATCCCTACTAGGAGCTCCTCATATAGATAACTCCATGAAAAAAAAAGGAACTAAAACATGGAAGATAACTTTCCTTTGGTATCCTGTTAGTGATTCCATCTTTGCACCATATGGTGCATTGCTGCAAACTTTGGAAAAAGTTATGTTTGTTCATCTGGCTGTGTTTGGTTTGTTGGCTTTTCAGTGTAATTACATTTAGAGATGTATATATGTACTTTGTCTAGGATTGCCCATTTGATGTGTAAGATACTAGGTTATTGGGTAAATGATCAGTCTGCAATTGGTTAAAACAGACCTCAGTTGGCTTTACAAGACTGAACTTTACATAGCCCAGTGGTGTCAGCGGAAACTCAAACTCATAATAGTTGACTTGGTTTGCCTGTTTAAGAGAAGGTTTTGGCAAAAATAGAATTAAAAAAAAAGTAAATTCGATAAAACCAATTCCATGTATGCTTTGTGCACTTAAGTAACATTACCTTGTTTCTAATTTTTGTTAAAATTCGTAGGTGTAGATGGTAACCTATGCAGTAAAAACGGATAACGGACTCATAATGGTCCAGGAGTTATAGGTTATAACGTGATATAACGGTATATAACGAAATGTTTGTTAAATATATTTTTAATACCCCCACAAAATATTGATGTATTATAGAGACAAAAAAGTAAATCATGTTCATAACATTAAATTCAAAAACATCAAAACATTAATTAAAAAACATCTTCCCTTCGTATGAGAGTGAGATCGCAATAGAGAGTGCGATCGACTCTTCGTCTTCTACCCTTCTTTTCTCGTTCTTTGTCAACCGGTGAGGTCTGGTTATCTGTCGAACGGCGACTGCAAGCTCTGGTCCTTCTTCGATCGAGAATGTTAGAACAAAAAGTTAAAATGAGGTTATTGAAAAAAACGTTATCTCAATAACGTCCATATAACGGCGTTATATCGGAGCCGTGATACAAAAACGTGATAATCTCATAACGTAACGGCTCACTCCCGTTAAGCATTATATAGGCATTATAACGTTGTTTTAACTGCACAAAGGGTAACTCATTTTTTTTTCATCGTCTTTTGTTTTGTTTTTTTCATTTGCAAGTGTTTTAATTCTCTAGGAGAAAAGTTAGCAAGTATCACGTGCATATCTCTTTTTTAATAGTTTCTGAGTTAGTTTGTTTCATTTGTAAGTCATTGTTGGCCTATAAGGGCAAAGCACTGTAAACTTTTTTTTACGGCACTTAAATAGCAATTGACAGTTTTTTCAATTCTTTCTTTCTCCTTGTTCTAAAGATTACCAAACAGTATTGGCCACCTCACCTCATGCAGTGCCTCCATTGCAATACACCAATCTTCTGCCTGACTATCAAGATCATGCTCAATGTTGTCAACTGGAAAAAAAAATTGAAAAAATAAAATAAAATTTAAAGCAACAAAAAAAAAAGTTGCATACTAGAGCAATGCATTATATCAAACAAAAAGCACTGATATGACTGAAAGATCTGAACTCAATAAGATTACAATTGAATGGAATCTGCACACTGATTTCATAGGATTTGTGGTATTCTTTTGATGCAACTAAAGAAGTACCAGATGGGTAGGTAAAATCAGAACCATCCTAGCCTATGGTGCTGATTAAAAAGTATTTAGCGATAGCTACAAGCTATGTTACAACATCAAAACTAGGATAACAGCGAGACAACATGTAGCAATGATTGCATAATGTATTTAAAGGAGTGCATGAAATCAGCCAATCACTACAGATCCTCCAAGGTAAGTAGTTTTATCCATAGTCATCAAAACAAGTATCAAATCGTATATCGAATTATATATATATATATATATGACTTGCATAACACATATTAGCGAACAAGTGTGCATCATCCATTCATTTATTCAGGACTCTTTACAGTACATCCCTGCATCATTGTATAGCGGTAAATCATAAGATATACATGTACCGTATTGGTATTGATGAGGCTTAAATATGATATGTATTGTGTATCATATTGTAATATTGTCAGAAATTGATGAGTATGATTTTATCTCATGGAGAGTTGAACAGTGAATCACGGTCGACACTCTTCTCATTTATCCCTTCAATGCAATTGGGCTAGTGTCATTTAGCGGCAGTAGTGTGTCTCTTATTGGAATGTTTTGGATAATGTCTGGTTAAGTTCTTTTGAGATGTTGGAAGTGCACCCCTCACCTCTCTTGAAAATCCTTGTGGAAGTTGTACTTGTTATTTGAGGGACCAGAATGTGAAGATTATTGGACAAGGCCATGGATTCTAGAGGAATTTTCCTTAAGTTATTGACCACTCTTTAGTGTTGAATCTCTACCAAATAAGTATCCCTTGTAATGAGACCTTGATGCTTTTAAGATTGCCCTTTTGTATCTCTATTAAAAAATATATATAACCTTCTATTACAGGTACTATATATATAATTGAGCTCAAATGCACACAATGATAGAAAAGTGTCAAACCATGCTAACGGCACAAGTAATATGCTTGTATATATGTACAGAAAACACGGACTCTGTGTTTAGGTCGTCGTGTCCGACACAACACTCGTTGAACACTACATTAGTCAAGCGCCTTAGCATGCTTCGAACACTTCTTCAACAATCCTCTTACACTCTTCGGATATTACCCTCAACCTTTCTTTTTTTGATCGCTGATTGGAAAGATTAACGAAAATAAGAAAAATAACGATGTAACATGAATCCTCTAGCATAATCCACTGCTTGCTCAACATCAAATTTACTAATATGCATCACCACTGCAACCACCACCGCCACACCACAATCACCATCACCACCTTATGAGAGACCAGCAGATATTCCTTCAGTACCATATTGAAACCACGAGAATAATAAATGTATTCCACAGAGTATTATATATTTATATACATGGAATAAGTACAGATAGAGCATTATCATTTATTTAGTGTAACTAGTCTAGTCTCTTCATTTCCACTTAGTTTGTCAAGTTTATTGATAGATTATACAACCATTTCTTATGTATTAGTTGGATACAGATGTAAAAGTAAGTACTATGATCCTAATCTTCCCGAGGTGAGACAACTTAAAGAAAAATTTGGTGCAGGACCTAACACATCATAATTAACCAGAGCAAAGAGAAAAATTTTGTTCTATTTAACCAGATAAATAATTGACACTAAAGTCAACTAAATGCATACTGTGTGTCCAATGAATTGATGGTTTTGAAACTTCTTCTGTGATTTCCTCATCTGCCTCTCCTTTTGTTTTCTTTTCACTTTTATCCATAATAACAGCTACTTGGTCCCCATTCACCTCAAATACCTCACCACGCTGACCACGAGGAAAAGACCTACAAAAGCGTCAAAAGTGTTAATAAGAAACTTAGCTCGAAATACTAGATCCGAGAGAAACAGATATCATGGAAAAACACACACACATCATCATCAAGAAGTGGATAACAAAAACAATAAAGTTGACAAATTAACTATCAGAACAGTCTTAAGCCGAACAAATATTATGTACCCAAGTGAGAAATGTGATCAATAGAAGAGAAATCCATACTACATCAAATGAAAATACTTCAGTTAAATAGCTTAGCAGCAATCACAAAATGTATGTTATATATACACATGCACTATATCTGGATAAGTACATCGGTTTAGCAAAATCTTCATCCATTCATGCCTGGTTTCTTAAGAATTTGCTGGTTATTACCAGTCCTAGGCATCCTAGACCATGAAAACTGACTACTAAAGGTACAAGAACGTTATCACACAACTAAACACCAAAAAGTGAAACAAAATACAAAATACAAAATACAAAATTAAGATAAAAACATTTGAAGCAAAACTTCCAGAATAAAGTTGGAGATGCATTCAACTCTCCACTCTATAATTAGTATTCTATACAATGGGAAGACTTACTAACCCACCTGTCATTGATAATTGTATAAGCAATTGTTGGACCATCGGACGTAGGTATCTTCCCCAATCTGATCCTGTGATGCAATATATGACAATAATTAGGACTGGTTAAGGTGTGCTTCATAGAAACACTAGGGTGTGCTCCATAGCAGCATCTGCATCACGAGAAATTACCTCATAAAAGGTCAAAATTTCATTATCCAAAACTGGGTTGTCATTCTTACACTTTGGTAGATTTTTGTCGTCCAAACCTGATGACACGTACTAAACTAGAATAGCCTAGAAAGTAGCATGCAAATAAAATGGTTTCACCTACTACTCCATCCTAAGGGTTGGAAATGAAAGGTTGCATCAAAAACAGCAAAGAAAACTAAATTCACAAAGAAGGGATACAATTAAAATATGAAATGCAATAAAAAAAAAAATTTATCAATGGATGAAGGAAGTACATAGATAACATCGACAAAAGAATGATTATGAGGAGGAAATAAAGCCCACATAAACATCTAAAAGGCGAGCTACTTTCACACAATCTGATTGTAGACTCTCATTACATCTTCCAGTTTGGTAGCATGATGCATGAACGAAAACTTGTCAATAATCGTGGAACTCTTCCACACCCATAAGTAACATTCTTGACAGGCATCAATATTGCCACCTTTCTGTTTTATAACTTTTTATTCAAACGCCTCGCAGAAAAAAATATTAATAATAATAAATTAAAATCTCCCTAAATCCTTCTTTTATTTTTTTCAAAAATTTTAAATTGGAATAACAATGAAAGACCAAACAAAAAGGAAATGAATATCTTCAACATCTCCACATGCCAAAGCATCCACACTTACATTGATCAAAACACCACTCCCAGTCCCAGTCCTCATCCACAATCAAAAGAATGTGAATCCCAAAATCTCATCCGAGTTTGAACCACCAACATCATGCACATTCAAAAGAAGAATCGACTTATTTGCTGTTAGACTTAGAAGTTTTTTTTTTTTTTTGGATCACTCAAACAAAGAACCAAAAAAAAAAAAAAAAAAAAAAAAACAAGTGACTGAGAGGGAAAAGACGAATAGAACTTCAGAGATCTTAATGATGCCACAATGCCAACCCAAGAAAGCATAAACTCTGCCAATCCTTCACGATTCTCTTGAAAACCAAGGATGCACCGACTCTCCGAAAACCCCCCGAATCACGCGTCAAATACGTGTCGGACACGGATTCGCGTACGACACGCGCTGAACACGTATTGGACACGGGGTCAACGGTCAAAATTCGTTGACTGAGTTGGACACGGCTTGGACACGGTCCAGACTCGGCCAGACACGGTCCGGACATAGTCAAAATTCGTTGACTACGAAATTGTTTATTTTCGCCCGATTCTTCCTCCTCCCACACAGTGACCGAGTCAGAGCAAAAAAAAAAAAAAAAAAAAAAAAACCCCGAAACCCTAGGCAGCCATCGATCGATCGATCAAGAGTCAAGACTGATAGAGACGGAGGAGAAGAGATCGACAGATGGAGCGGAGGAGAAGAGATCATGGCGTCCTCATCGACACCAGGTACGTTCGATCGATTCGATCGATCGATTTCGTTTTTTTTTTTTTTTTTTCCTGAGATGTAGAGATCGATCGATTTCATTCCTGTGATGTGATTTGTTTCATCGACCCTCGATTGAGATCGATTTCATCGATCGATCGATTATTCGATTTCTGTTTTTTTTTTTTCTCTGCTATTCTCTGAATCTCTGCCATTTTGGTTCCTTCTCATTTGAAATTTCAGCGATTTCAACAATCGATTCGATTCATTCGATTTTTTTTTTTTTTTTTTTCCTGCAAGTATGTTTTCCTTCCTGCGATTCGTTTTTTTTTTGTTTTGCAAGTTGAAATGTTTTGCAATTAGAATTCCAGTTAAAATAAATAGATTTGTTTTCCTGTTTTTTTTTTTTTTTTTCTTCCTGTGATTCCTGTTTTGTTGTGTTTTTTCTTTTCTTTCTCTTCAGTCTTCATATATATGAAAGTATGCATGATGCATGAAATACTTGCACCTATTTGCTGGAAAGTGAAAAGTGAAAACTACATAAGAAATTAAAATTGGTTTTAGCAATATGACTTGATATATTGAAAACTAAATAAGAAACTAAAATTATCAATTTACAGTATCAAGTTAATGAAATTATATGAGTATGACTTGACTACTTGACTACTTTATGAGATTTACAGTATCAATTTACAGTATCAAGTTAATGAAATTATGCTTTATGAGTATGACTTGACTACTTGAGCAGTTGAGCTTGACTTTATGATGCATTTGTAAATTTGAATGAATGAATTTGAATGTATTATTGATATGTTTGAATTTGATGAGTTACAAAAAATATATATTAAAAAATTAAGTTTGACCGTGTCGCCGAGTCGCCGAGTCCTATTTTTTTGAAAATTGCCGAGTCGCCGTGTCGTGTCCGTGTCTGTGTCCGTGTCCGTGTCCGTGCATCCTTGTTGAAAACTCTACTATTTCCCTTTCCGGATGCACACCAAAGAATAGGCTAAATAGCTATAAGAACTCGTCCAAAACCATTTCCCTTTCAAGAAGCATTCATCTCTATAACAGTGAGAGGTGAAGCAAACTATCAGCAGCCAAAGGAGTATGAGTAGAGGAGTCATTACAAGTGGATGCCCACATTTGCTTGGGAACAAGTAAAGAAAAGGTGGTTGCTGATCTCCTCACTAAACTCACAAAGGTAGCATCTATTGGGGAGAATCCCATGGCCCACAGTCCAAATAAAGAAATAGACTCTAGGAGAGAATTTTATTTTCATCCAAAATAATTTATTGCCAAATTGAGAAGGAAAAAGCTTCATCAGCAGCTTTGGTAGCAATCTGAACTTGCTTGAAATGATTGCTTTCCACTGAAAACTTGCCTGATTTGCCCATCTCCAAGTATCTTCTTGGTCTGTGGGAATCTAAAGAGATGTAGAATTTTTAAAAATGCATCAGGGTGGGAAATTCTCTGCAAGAACTAACTCTTCTCAGCCCAAGATTCCACCATCCGTTGTTTCTGCCAAGAGGATTCGTCTTTCCGAGCCATTTACAATGCATGCAACAACAAGAAGCGCAAGATCCTCCTCTTCTAACTTAGATGGCAACCTTTTCTCTTGGGATTTTTTTTTTTTTTTTTTTTGAAGAGAGAAACCTCAATGATTGAGAACTTCCTCAAATGGCTAATCTTTTGCAAGCTATTGATCACGTCCAACTGGATGATGACGTGGACAAATGTTTGTGTGTGTGGGTGGGTAGTGGGGTGGGGGGTGGGGGGGCACAAACAAACCATTACAGTTAAAGCCTACGATGAGATTGGGCCTCATCACCAATTATTTGTTCATGAGCTTAGAACTCATAACTTTCACAAGCTGGTCTGGTTGAAGGAGGTGGCCCCTAGAGCCTGTTTCCTACTTTGGGTTGTTGTGAATGGCAAAATGTTAACTGTGAACAACATTAACAGAACAGACCTTCAACTTCCAAATCATTGGTTTATGTGTGGACTGGCTCAAGAATCTATAGACCACCTCTTGCTCACTTGTGGACTGGCTGCAAACTTATGAAGGTTTTGCTGTAATGAATTCCGAACTCATGTTCCTGCTTCTAATTCACTGCATGATTGGGTTTCCTTGATTGGCAATTGGGTTTGGGAAGGAATCATCCACGCTTTTGTAATGGGTTACATGAAGAGAGAGAAACTATAGGATCTTTAGAGTTCCAAAGATCTACATATTTTGTGGATAGATATCAAAGTCTCTTTGCGGGTTTGGGGATACACTTAGATATTTTCAAATGTATGTTTGACTGGGGAGACATTGCGCAAAATAGAAATACTTTGTATACTTTTTTCCTAGCTAATGTTGTACCTTCCAACACATGCTAGTTTTCATTGATGAAATATTTCTTATTTTGTTGATCAAGAAAAACATGTTTATTTCTTTTTACGAAGATCACATCATCAGCAAGACAAAAAGGTGATATATCAAAACTAAAGGGCTCATGCAGAATGTGAAAATCGCCTAGGCCCAAAAGGGAAAAGTCAGAGTGTACACCTAACATAGTATATATCTATCCTTTATAGACAGGGACTAACTTAACCCAAGTAAAAGTGGACATAACCAAAACAGTCACACCTTCATGAAAGGTGAATGAGGATTGGTGATATGCTCTGATCTTCTTATGTTCTTGTTTGCAGCTTGAAACCTTGTTGTGATTCAACTCTAGCAATGAAAGGAACAAACAACAACTCTGATATGGAATACTGAATGCAGAAAGAAATGAAGACAAGCAGTATTGCAATAAGAAGACAATTTGAATGGGATTGATTGAAGAAAGGAAGATTGTATGGTATTGATCAATTGTAATGAAAGATACAAGAATGTATTAGCAATTTCGAGATTGCAATTCTCCTATAGAGCAGTTCGAGAGGCTCCACTCTCCTTGAGCAGTTTGCTCAATGTACATTTATTACAATCAATGGCTAATTCTATTCTTCTCATGTATTCTTATTTATAGACCAACTAATGTATCAATTCTGTTAATTCTAACAGAGCACACTTAACAAACTAACAGAATATACATCATGACCTCTACTCCATTCCTTTGACATATTCGTTCCATACTTCCTGGCCTCAGCAATCTTCTAACAGAAATTCCACATCAGCATTACTCCTCCCATTCTCTCAGCAACAGAATTCTTATATCAGCATCAGCATTCTTTCAGTACCAATATCAGCATCAGCATTCTTTCAGTACCAATATCAGCATCAGCAACCTCAGTCTTTAATTATCAGCATTCCATATCAGACTTCAGCATTCAGCAGAATATCAGCATTCCATATCAGACTTCAGCATTCAGCATTCATCATTCATCATTCAGCCCTCCTCGCAACTTCACAGATGTTCATAGCTATATTCTTCCTCCTTGTATAGGTAAATCGGATAGGAGGCCGAATCCTATCAATACCCCCGCCCAAAAAACTCACCTTGTCCTCAAGGTGAAAAGAAGGAAACTGAATCTGGAAGTCACGGAAATTCTCCCAAGTAGCCTCAAAAGCAGGCAGCCCACGCCATTTAATCAGCACTTCCAATGTCTCTGAACTGCCCTCAGTCCCATTACGCATGTCGAGCACCGATTCAGGCAGAAATTCCACTGTATCCTCACAGCTGAGGTGAGTAGGAAGAGAAATTACCTGGGAGCAATCACCTCGAGCCCGTCGCAGCTGAGACACGTGGAAAACAGGATGAATTCGAGAAGAAGAAGGAAGAGCCAGTTTATAAGCTACTGCTCCTATCCTAGCCAACACCTCAAAAGGTCCATAAAAACGAGCCGCAAGCTTCTGATTTGCCCGACTAACCACTGTATGCTGCCGATAAGGACGAAGCTTCAAAAAAACCCGATCTCCCACAGCAAAAACCTCATCCCTGCGAGACTTATCCGCCTGTGACTTCATACGTTGTTGCGCCCGCAACAAGTGCAATTTCAGAGACTCCAAGACACGATCCCTGTCCAATAACAGTTGTTCCACTGACGAAACAACAGCAAACCCAGTGACGTACCTTAACAGGGGCGGGGGATCTCTACCATACAAAATTTTAAACGGTGTAAAACCAGTGGCTGAGTGTGTAGAAGTGTTATACCAATACTCAGCCCAGTGTAACCACCGCATCCATTGTTTGGGTCTCTCGGAACTAAAACACCGAAGATAAGTTTCTAAACACCGGTTGACCACTTCAGATTGTCCATCCGTCTGTGGATGGTAAGCAGTACTATGCTTTAGTTTAGTGCCCTGAATTCTGAATAACTCCTGCCAAAATCGACTCAAAAAGACCTTGTCCCTATCTGATATTATCGATAATGGTGTCCCATGAAGCTTACCAACCTCCTTAGCAAAAATCCAAGCTACCTTCTCTGCTGTGTAGGGATGCTTTAGGCCAGCGAAATGAGCATATTTACTGAGGCGATCAACGACCACCAATATAGTATCCGCCTGCCCAGAACACGGCAAGCCCTCTATGAAGTCCATGGTCACTTCATCCCAGATTTGAACCGGTAATGGAATAGGCTGAAGCAAGCCAGCGGGAGTCGTGGCCAAAGATTTGTTGCGTTGACAAACGGCGCATTCACCCACCATTTTCCTGATACTCGCCTTCATACCGACCCAAAACAGTTCCTTAGCAACCCGCAAATAAGTCTTAGTCTCTCCTGAATGACCCCCAACCGCAGACTCATGGAATTCCTTAAAAATCAAAGGTATGAGAGAAGAAGAACTTGGTATGACCAACCTGTTTTTGTAGTGCAACATATCATGAATCAGCACATACCCAGAAATCACCGAACCTTGCAAAATGGCCTGTTTCTTAAGCTGCATTTCAGAATCATCCAGAATTTCCCTCTTAAGCACATCCCAATCCCGCCAGGAAGGTAAACTCAGTTGCGATAACCCCGGAGATAAAGAAATTCGTGAAAGACCATCAGCGGCTGCATTCGATGAACCCGTTCTATATTGAATTTCAAATTG
Source organism: Berberis vulgaris (assembly GCA_963556465.1). Lineage (NCBI taxonomy): Eukaryota > Viridiplantae > Streptophyta > Magnoliopsida > Ranunculales > Berberidaceae > Berberis > Berberis vulgaris. The sequence continues at coordinate 74,266,434 of OY747131.1, read as the reverse complement.
AAATCCAAGTAGTTTACATACCCATTTTTGATACTCCGAACCAATGACCCGTTGTTCCATCAGAAACTTCAAGCTTTTCTGATCCGTGCGGATGACGAACTTTCTGCCCAATAAATAAGCCCGCCATTTCGTGACCGCAAACACGATTGCCATGAGTTCCTTCTCGTAAATTGGTTTGAGCCGTGCTCTCTGACCCAAGACTTGACTGAAAAAGGCTATGGGGTGTTTTTCCTGCATCAAAACAGCCCCTACCGCATACCCCGAAGCGTCGGTCTCTACGATGAACTCCTTAGAAAAATCCGGCATTCGCAACACTGGAGCAGTAGTCATAGCGCGCTTCAATTCCTGGAAAGCACTCTCAGCCTCCTGAGTCCATGCAAAACCATTCTTCTTCAACTGAGAAATGAGTGGCCCGGCAATTTGACTATAGGCTCTGATGAACTTACGGTAATAACCCGTAAGACCTAAAAACCCCCGTAATGCCGTGATATTCGTGGGTTGCGGCCAATCCAACATTGCCTGAATCTTCGCCTGATCCATGGAAACCCCATTAGCAGAAATAACATGGCCCAAATATCCCAATTTTGAGCTTCCAAATTCGCACTTCTTCCTGTTTGCATACAAAGAATGTAGATTCAATAGACCCAACACTGTCTCCAACTGTTCCACATGCTTCTCGAGGCTTGGACTGTATACCAAGATGTCATCGAAGAAGACGAGCACAAATTTGCGCAAATAAGGCCGAAAAATCGCATTCATCAGCGCTTGGAATGTGGTCGGGGCGTTGGAAAGACCAAAGGGCATTACGAGAAATTCGTAATGACCTTCATGAGTGCGGAAAGCCGTCTTAGCCTCATCCCCAGCTCGAATTCTGATCTGATGATACCCTGACCGCAAGTCTAATTTGGAGAAAATTACCGATCCATGAAATTCATCCAATAGTTCATCAATGACGGGAATCGGGAAACGGTCAGGCACAGTATGTTTGTTCAACGCCCTATAATCGACACAAAATCGCCACGCCCCATCCTTCTTCTTGACCAAAAGCACCGGACTTGAGAAAGGGCTGATACTAGTTCTGATGATGCCAGCTTCCAACATTTCCTCAATCAACCGCTCGATTTCGTTCTTCTGAAATTGAGGATACCGATAGGGACGAACATTGATCGGTCCTGTTCCTTCTTGCAGAATAATTTGATGTTCATGACCCCGCAAAGGTGGTAGACCTGAAGGTAACTGGAAAACCATATCATACTTAGCCAAAACTTCATTCAACTCCTTGGGAATTTCTGAAAGCTCATCAACCGTTGAAGACAAACAACCCAGTTCCAGTAAAATGCCCTGACCTTCCTGCTTAATTGTGCGGAGCATGGTTTTGAGGGAAACCAAACTCCGGCCCAGGGACGGATCTCCTTTAAGCGTGAGTGTTTCCGCACCAACCCTAAATCTCAAAACTTGATCCTTCCAATTTATGAAAGTCATTCCCAACTTTTCTAACCATTGAATGCCCAAAATCACGTCTGAACTTCCAAGGCCTAGCGGAAGGAAATCATCAACTACCTCTATTCCTTGCAACATTAACTCCACCCCTCTGCAAATTCCACTTCCTTGCACAGAATCTCCAGACCCCATGGTAACACCATACACACCTGTGGAAGATACTGGTAACTTCGCTTGCTCAACCACTTTATGCGATATGAAGTTGTGGGTAGCACCACTGTCGATCAATACCACCACCGATTGGCTCGAAATAGCACCAGCAAGCCTCATCGTTTTGGGATTTGTCAAACCAACCACAGAACTCAAGGAAACTTCTACTCCTCTACTGATCTCGACCACATCGAGTTCCTTCAGATTTTCACTTCCCTGACTATCCTCTTCTTCTTCTTCACTTTCGGCCTGGGCAATAAGAACACTAACTTCTTTCTTCTTGCAGCGATGACCCGGCGAATACTTCTCATCGCACTTGAAACATAAACCTTTCGCCCTCTTTTCTTGGTATTCGGCATCGGAAAATCGGCGAATCTCGCCTCTCCCAGCCGTGTGTCTCTCATTTTCGGTCGAAGAAAACTGCTGGTTGAACTCTCTGTTTGCAGAATGAGAAGGTTGCCCTAAAACTCCATTTGCAAAAGTTCTTGGGCTATTCACGGGCCTTTGATTATAACCCTGAACATTTTGTTTAAAGAAGCCCAAAACTCTTTGTTTCTCCTCAACTCGTTGGGCCATATCCATGGCCCGGCCCAAGAACCCGGGATCTAGCATTCTCACTTCAGCCCGGATGGAGGGTTTCAACCCGTTTACGAATTTGCTGAGGTATACCTCTTCATTGAGAGATTCCAATGGAGCAGCATGGGAGACGAAGCGCCTTCGATATTCAGCCACAGACCCTTCTTGCTTCAACGCGAGGAATTGCTCACACAATGAGCCTTCTTGTGTCGATCTAAATTGTTTCAAAAGCAATCCCTTGAGTTCTTCCCAGAAAATGATGGGTCTACGCTTGCTTTCCCACTGATACCAAAGAAGGGCATCACCTTCGAACGCAATCACAGCGGCTTCAATCTTCTCATCATTACTGTAGCGATTGATTACAAAGAATCTTTCAGCTTTCATAATCCATCCATCAGGGTTTGTTCCTTCAAAGGTAGGCATCTCTAATCTTTTAGGTCTCTTATCAAATTGAAACCCTTGTGAAGAAGATCCACCCATTCCACCATTTGGACTATGGGTTTCCCCATTCATTGGAGGAATTTGCTCTTTCTCGTTTGTAGAAACAGTTTTCGGAGGTTCTTGTTGCCTTTTAAGCATCAATTCCATCATTTGTTTCAATTCTTGGAAATTTCCATCCAAAGAATCCATTTTCCCTTGCATATTAGCCATTGATTCCTCCATAATTTCCATTCTCGCATTTGTGTTAATCCCTTTTCCAGCCATCTCACAGGATCTTGAGTGCTCTGATACCAATTGTTATGAACCAACCAATTCTCCCAAAAGCCCGAGCTGTCCAGGAGGGGAAGGTCCATAACAAGGATCGTAACATTGCCCCACGTTTCCAAAGCCGACGTCCTCGTCGGCCCACTCTATCGACACTGGCCCAGTGAGCCTTCTCTCAGCTACCAGTATTCAACAACTTAGCACTATGCCCATACATAATGCTAAATTATTTTAATCTAGCCTATAGGTCGCCCCTGCCGGGATTCGAACCTTGGATGTGGGGTTTGGCTCTGATACCAATTGTTATGCTCTGATCTTCTTATGTTCTTGTTTGCAGCTTGAAACCTTGTTGTGATTCAACTCTAGCAATGAAAGGAACAAACAACAACTCTGATATGGAATACTGAATGCAGAAAGAAATGAAGACAAGCAGTATTGCAATAAGAAGACAATTTGAATGGGATTGATTGAAGAAAGGAAGATTGTATGGTATTGATCAATTGTAATGAAAGATACAAGAATGTATTAGCAATTTCGAGATTGCAATTCTCCTATAGAGCAGTTCGAGAGGCTCCACTCTCCTTGAGCAGTTTGCTCAATGTACATTTATTACAATCAATGGCTAATTCTATTCTTCTCATGTATTCTTATTTATAGACCAACTAATGTATCAATTCTGTTAATTCTAACAGAGCACACTTAACAAACTAACAGAATATACATCATGACCTCTACTCCATTCCTTTGACATATTCGTTCCATACTTCCTGGCCTCAGCAATCTTCTAACAGAAATTCCACATCAGCATTACTCCTCCCATTCTCTCAGCAACAGAATTCTTATATCAGCATCAGCATTCTTTCAGTACCAATATCAGCATCAGCATTCTTTCAGTACCAATATCAGCATCAGCAACCTCAGTCTTTAATTATCAGCATTCCATATCAGACTTCAGCATTCAGCAGAATATCAGCATTCCATATCAGACTTCAGCATTCAGCATTCATCATTCATCATTCAGCCCTCCTCGCAACTTCACAGATGTTCATAGCTATATTCTTCCTCCTTGTATAGGTAAATCGGATAGGAGGCCGAATCCTATCAATTGGTTGAAAGATGATAAAGGAACTCGAAGGAAGAGGAAGAGTGCGGCCGAAAAATGAGTTAAACATCAAGGTGAGCCCCAAGCTACAACATCCAATATAATTTCCAATTTGGAAGCTTGCTACTAAAAATTAGAGGGGATCATTTAAAATCTTAAGATTGATCCTAAAACACGGTCTCTATCCTGAAAATACTAATATTGAAACCAATCCCAAAATAGTAAGATCGGTCCAGGTAACAACCTGAAATTTCAGGATCGATAGTGGCTTTCTTAGAATTGATCGTGTAACTACAAGAGATACCTACAGTTAATTTGGTGGGTGCTTGAAAGGAAGAAAGTGTCTCAATGTTATGTCGATATCATTAAGGATATGTATGAAGGGGCTGTAACAAGTGTTCGCTCAGTAGGTGGGATGTCTAGTGAATTTCCAGTGACAGTAGGACTACATCAAAGGTCGGCGTTAAGTCCATATCTCTTTGCTTTGGTCATGGATGAGTTGACGAGACATCTGCAAGACGATGTACCTTGGTGCATGTTATTTGCAGATGATATTGTCTTAATGGATGAGACTAGTGCAGGTTTAGGTCAGAAATTAGTTAAGTGGCAGGAGGCTTTAGAGAGTAAAGGTTTTAGAATTAGCCGTTCGAAGACGGAGCATCTAGTGTGCAACTTTGGGTGTGAACCAAGAGGGAGAAGTAATGCAATTGAGATCGAAGGTGTCGAGGTCCCGGAGTGTGAGGCTTTTCGATATCTAGGGTCTATAATTCAAAAGAATGGGGCTATTGGAGCAGATATAGACCACAGGGTTAAAGCTGGTTGGTTGAAATGGCGAATGGCGTCAGGAGTATTGTGCGATAGAAGGATGCCTGCAAGGCTAAAAGGGAAATGCTATAAGACAATTGTTCGACCAGCCATGCTATACGGTTCAGAATGTTGGACTACTACGGGACAAGATACGCATAGGATGGCAGTAGCAGAAATGCGTATGTTAAGGTGGATGTGTGGTAAAACTTGTAAGGATAAAATTAGAAATGAAAGAATTAGGAGATACTTAGGTGTAGCGCCCATAGAGGAAAAAATTAGAGAAAGACGTTTAACTTGGTTTGGTCATGTGCGGAGGAGACCAAGCACGGCGCCAATTAGAAAATGTTTAGATTGGCAAGTTAATGGAGGGTGTAGACGGAGGGGACGACCGTTGAAAACTTGGATGAAGACGGTGAATGAAGATATCATTGAGCTTGGATTAGGTGAGAAAATGTGGGAAGATCGCATTGCTTGGAGAACCAAAATTCATGTAGCCGACCCCGAAAATCTCGGGAATGGGCTTTGATGATGATGATGATGATGATGGCAATTACAATGCAGCCCAAATCACCACCTTAAAAGAAGACGCAGAACTGTTACAATCCCCCTCCCCCAAATACAATCGCCATGTTGTCATCATTCTCCTTATCCACGTCAAAGTCGAGAACGACTTAAACATAACCCAATGGATCAAGAGGTTCGACCAGAGCTCAGAGAGTCAAGGTTTGAACCCTCACACTCTCCTGTAGGCCCCAAAGGATGCTCATCCTCACTTGCCATGTTATCAGCCCATTTCTTCACATTCTTACCTCCACATTTCAACTTTCTTTCCTGGTGATCAGCTAAAGACCCAATTCCTTCATCTTCTCAGTGAGAATGAAGACCTTGTCATCAACTGCTTAATCCCTTCAACCTTGTCATCTACTGTTTAATCCCTTCAACGATGGATGTCATCATGGGGAATTTTGCCCCCTCTTTTTAAAAGTCTAGAACAAACTTGCGGACCACATTAGACAATATCTGTTGTCCTGACTGTCCCCAACAGGATTGGACTGGGCCTGGTGCTTGGCTGGATTGTCCAACAAGGAAAAGTTCAAAGGCCCATTCTCACAATCTACCAGGCCACTCCCCTCCTTGTTAGCAGTAATTTATAGGTCTCCATCACCATCTTCCTCCATGATTACAGCTGGGCGATATACCTTCTGACTCGCCTGTTGGATCCTTGATCACTGTATGCTACATTAGTCCCTCTAGGCTACAATGTACTCCTACAACCTTCTTAGTATGTTCCCTTTACGCAACAGGTGAAGCAACAAAAGGAGTTGAACCCTGCGCCTTCATCATCAGCACTTCCATCTGAAAAGTCAGCTTGCACCCCTCAATACAACTTCTATATGATAGATCAAGGATCTCTAGGGCCACTTGTATCATCTTTGATGCAACGCATCCTCCATCTTCTCAATACACAGTGCGGTACCTTCTATCTGTGCTAGCAATTCTCAATACTAAATATGGCACCTTTATCCATGCTTACTGACACAACTATGAAAACCCCTCCAAACACCTTCCTCATCCTATCTTCTAGTCATTTTTTATTTTGCCTCCTTTGTGTTCCAAAGAATCTGCACGATGTGTGTGTTACTGTGTCTTTCACCGTCAAGTGGAAATTGAGGAGGCGAGGTGGTCAAGGCTTTAGGCGTTAGTTATGTGTGGAGTTTGAGATGATAGCCTAGGCTAGGGATTGCCACACTAGTGCATCATTGCACTAGGCGAGGAAGGCAAGTTATGCATCACAACTAGACGCTCTTTCGATAGCACAGTGCAAAACTAATACATCTAAAAAATATCCAATTAAATGTACCAGAGTAATGGATAGCAATTAGAATAATTGCCTGCAAATAAAAAACTCTGATGATCCGTTACTATAGATTCAAAAGGGTCCCCGAAAATAATTGTACAATGGCTTAAGAGTAAAACACGAGATACCTATTATCATCTTCAATGTGTTTAGATGGCTCAACATATTTCACTCGATCACCTGCAAATGACAACAAAACAAATAACTGGATCTTGATAGGTAAAATAACGGGTTGCAAGCAACAAGAAGTATCCTTGACGGATAAAAAATAAAAGCAACTCAGTTCAAAATATCGTTCTTGAGTGGGAAAATGGGAAATAACAAGAATCAAAGGCTCAAATCAGGGTTCACCAAATATCTCTTTTAAAGCAATATGGAAAGAAAGAAAAATGAATGTAACAAAATATTAGAAAATAAAACAAAACACGGATGTGACCAGGGAAAGAATAAGTACCTTTTCTTAGTTGATGTTTGGACTGAGTGGGTGACTGAACATTTTCTGTTTTCTCTGTTTTCGAGGTGCTCTCAGATTCTTCTCCAGAGACTCTCTGTAAATGTCAAATGAGAAAATAAGAAACTCTAAAATAGAGTACATTCCTCTCTTAAAGAACGTGTATTTTCAATTTATGTGAAAAAGTATCAAAAGAACTCTAATAACGATAATGAAAGACTGAAGGAGAAATTACAAATGGAAATTTTTTTAATCAATCAAACAGAACAGGCTTCTATTAAAAACAGCGTATGTGAGTGAGAAACTTACAAGGCAGAAAAGAAACAAGAAACAAACAGAACTAAAGAAAGAACAAACTCTCCTAATCAAAGATACAAACATAAAATTCCACAAGGATCACACCAAGGCTTTGACGTCTTTACAAAATGTCATACAATCTCTCCAAATCCCATTAAAAGTCCTGGAGTTTATTTCCATCCAAATGACCAATAGACCTGCCATCAGAACTCTCTTCCATAACAACCTCCTTTAGCAGAACATCCCTCTCTGTTCCAATTGGAAATCAACTACAGAACACAATTAACTAAGGACAGCAGTAGAGGCTTCAGAACAAATGATCTGCCACACTTTCCTTAAGAAACTACCGTGAACAAATATGTAATCAATGGACACTCCTTTGGCGTGCACACCATCCAACTAACGAGGTGATAATTCTTATTGCACTCATCTTTACCTCAAATAAAATCTCTGCAGATCCTCTCCACCTCCTTAGAGAGTGAAGTAGGCAGGTGACAAGTACGTAAATACTGATAGAAGAAAAGTAGGTAAATTTGAAGGATGGTAAATATTGATATAGGAGAAGTAGGTAATTTAGGCTGTTTGCAGATAAACAAAGACATCATATATCGATAAGATGTGTTGGACAAGTCGACTAAAAACATCAGTAACATGGGAATATGCCTCTCTCTACATGACAATTTATTTTATATTTCTAGCCATGATTAGTGTATTATATGAATATTGCTACATGCTACTTGCTTGCCTTAATATAACATCTATAGAGATCTGAAACCTTCAAAAGATATTTTAAAAATTCAAAGACTTAGACATGGAGTATCCATTGTAGTGTTCAAAGGATAATTTAAAAAATGTAGGGATTTGATAATTTAAAAAATGTAGTGTTAAAAAATTCAAAGACTTAGACATGGAGTATCCATTGTCTAATAGGTTGACTAGAATGTAGGGATTTGATAATTTAAAAAATTAGAATGTTTTTGTTTTTGGAATTTAGAAAGAATGGTATAACAAATTTGGGAGGTGAATGATTATTTAATGGTATTAAGTTTATAATAATTCTCAAGAATTCTATACATCAACCCATGTCAAGAACATATTAATTTGTAGCAGAACACGTTGTCATCCATTCAAATGCTTTGCTGCAACCTTCGTCATAATCGCCGTCGGTGTACCATTGTGACTTCATTTGACCTTGTTTGAAACATGTCTTCCCTGAAAAAGAGATTTGCTTAAAATTTTGAACCGCTTGAAAGCTATCCAAAGCCCATAGATGATAGGTGAATTCTGAATTGTCCATTTGATTTCTGCTCCAGTATTTTTATTTTGTATATGAAATGTTAATTTGATGCTCTTGATGGATTAAAAGGCTTAAAGTTTTAGAAAATGTTAGCCAAACTCTGTAAAGGCTACTTGCACTTGTTGGTACAGCAGTCTTCCCTTAGAATTTCTGAATTATTGGAAGGGAAGACTATAGCAGAAGATTCCAAACATGTACAGGCTTTGTGAAGAAAATTTTGATTTGGTTTAGTACATTATTTAGAGGTTTTATTCAATCATCAACCAATACCATCATTTCTATACAACAATAAATCGAGGTTAACTATAGGACTGCCCTTACCTTCTCAAACTCCTCAAGTTCATGTGGTACAAGCTTTTTTAGGGCGGCTTCAGCAGTTGCTGCCACATCAACTTCGCTATCAGATTTTGCCTCACTACCACTTGTCCAGGCTTCTTCGTTGCTTGTATCATTCACATCATCATCTGATTCCGACGTAGACTCTTCTGCTGATTCTGCATTATCTTCATCCGTATCAGTTTCTGATGCACATTCTTCACCAAAGTCCTGCACCAATGAAGCACTAAGCATTAGTAGATTGTTGAGAGGGTGATAGACAGTAAAGTTATGTCTACGCTTACATATGGAGCAAGAACACTGCTGTCAAGCACAAGTAAAGGAACTTGTAAATTCTGTGCAAGGGCTCTGACTGATCTTTCTCGGTAAAGCTCGGTTCCTGCATCCAATCATGAAGAATACAATTCTTCATACATGAAAAAGTTCTCAAGTGATAAGAATATCCAACAAACGAACTGACAACCTGGGATGCTCTGAAGCAATATTCTCCCACTAGAAGATGGCAAACGAGCACCATAAGATTCAGTAAATTTCTTCTGCTTCAGATGAGAAGCAGCACATTCCACCAACAGGTTTTTTGTGTGTTCACTGCACAATTAAAGATAAGAATCAAAACCAAAAATCACAAACCATATAACAGAATAAAATAGCTCTAACCAAATGAAAAGAAATTGTGGTATGGCCATGTTAAGGAAAACACTGAATACGATGAAATGGAGCTGAGGAAGTAGTAATTACTGAACATAGTAAGGAAATGTATCCCACGAAACTGTAATTTTCTCCCAAGGAACCACTCTCTGCAAGAAGTCATTTTTAAACCTTTCCCGTCTACTCAAAAAAGGTGAATCCTTCTTTTTACTCTCAAAGGATAGCTTCTCATTTTTCATCCATGCCCTTTGGTCTTTTTCTCCAAGCCGAGCATGCGCATCACATAACCTTGCATCCGTCTTGACCTGCCATTCTGCCTTACCCTTGTCCAACTCGGCTGCATCTTTTGCTGTCACATGTTTATCATTGTTTGCATTCGTTCCATCGCCTTTGGAGCTGTAAAACCTCAACCCGCTACGCTTCCACCCTGAATTGAACTCCCTATCTGTGTAGTTACTACGGGTAGCACCACCAGGCAACAAAAATGGGTTTGTTACAAATTTCCACCGCTTATCTCCTAATAAATCTATTTTACTACACGACATACATTGCAAATGTTCCCGCTGACTCGACCTAATAACATGTCTGGTTGCTTTAAGTTTCCCACTCAACCTTCTAGCATACATTGCAACTTTGGGTATTTTTAGTTATCAAATATAAGGGTACCCCAAACAATGCTTCCATCAATTCATTTCACATACCTGAAAATTTCACACAAAAATCCGAACTTAACTCATTGGAAAGTATTTAAGAAAATAAAATAAATAAAAAATAAACACACACACACACTAAAACAACCAACTTAACAACTTGAGCTATGAATCAAGCTGGATTGTAAACAATGAAAACGTAAGCATTGAGCTTTGATTGAACAATGAAGCAAATTATAAGTAACCATTAATGAAGAAGAAAAAAGAGAATACCTTACTGGGAAACCAACCGAAACACGCGCAATTGCTTCTCAGATTCGAAGAAAACGAACACTTGAAGCTCTGCATGGAAACCCTAATGAGAAGAAACGAAGCTATTAGGGTTCGAAGCAGGTGTAGGTGAAAAAAACTGTTTATCGGAGTTTTTTTTTTAGTGCAGAGTTTAGGTTTTACATGTTAGGGAAGATAACGTTCTAAAACGAAGCCTCTCCACAATATTTTTCTGGAAATGGAGGGGACTGCTGCTACTGGTCGTGGCATGTTTTGATCCACATTATGCGCACCACCCTAATTATGCGCACCACCCTAGAGGGCTGAGGTTAAAACCTAATTAGGCACCCATGGCCAATATGGATTCTGCAATTCCAAGCAGAGAATTGTGGAATCTATTGTGTCTACAATCGCGAAGAGCGATTAGGGGCACAGGTGTCAAGGCCTGTTCTTGTAAGGGGTTTGATTCCTACATGAATTAGACCGATATGGATGTACTTGTATTCTTGATTTTGAAGAGGCACTGTCTGTTCAACAATGCCTATCAGGTCTTCAGATTTTTGTGAGAAAATGGATTGTGAAACTTGATAAATCTGTTTGTAAGGAACTTTTAGTATAGACCATTATTGTAAATTTTGTTCAACTTCTGGAATTCTACATTCCATCCTATTTTGTAAATTCGGGTTTCTTTGTCTAGAGTTAGAAGCTCGGGTTGATTTTGAAATAAAATACATTTTCAAAATTTCAGAGAGGTTGAAGGGTTGGAACACTGTACTCGGACCACCTACGACTGGACCACCGATATGGGACCACCTAACCCGACCATGGCACAAACAAAGCAACTTACAGAGGGTGTCAAACGGCTGACCAACATACCCTAAGGCTGACCAACGTCATCAACAGCTAACCAATAGTACCTAGGACTCACAACTCTGTTTTCCCCCGGAAAAGATGAACATGACTCTAATACCAATTTTTACCCAGGACAATAGCATAAACAAGAATTGAATTTACAATATAGAATTGAAACAAGAATTGAAAGCGATACAGATCTTTCTTTAAACTATTCAAGAGACTGGTGCCGATACTGGGGCTTAGTCCAGTAAAACGAGATAGTCAACAAGATTAGTTTTTAGAAAGGTTTTGATAAAAGAAAGAAGATATACAATGCGTGCTTTATTAATGAAAATAGTAAATACAGGAGATAGAAACTCACAGGATTCAAAGAGGATAGAGAGCTAAGGATTACATGAAAAGAAAAGAAAAACCTCTGCCTCTAAGACAGGATGCACTCTTGCTTTTATATGAAAATAAAACATACAATCGATAAAACTTCTTTTTTGACAGTTGAATAATTAATTTGGGCAGAATTCCAAATTCCAATTTTTCAGTGTCTCTAAAGGATCCAAATGTCCTTGAAACACTGACTCTCAATATTCAGACCTCTGATTTCGATATGTTACCAAGATCTGAATCTCTTGCTCTTATTTACAAAATCACCTACAAAGCCATGAAGACTCAATTGAGTCTGAAAGCTTTGATGGAGTCTAAAAATGGATACACTATCCTGTTTCAGGCTAACAAAGACAAAACCAGCATTATTGTTCCAAAGACAATTCACTGAAATCAAATCACTCTGCCTGTGACTTGGCAAGTACAAACATCTCCCAGAAGGCCACATCCTAGCCAACTCAGTCAAGTTCTAACTCTTGAAGATGGAACGGTTGAGTTACAATTTTCTGAATCCCGGAAAACTATGTTACAGCCTCTAGATTTTCAATCTTGACGAAGATCTAAATCATCATTCAGAACGGTTCCCACACAAATCCCTAGGACACCTACTCCAGATGTCCTTCCTCATCTTGATCTCGCAAATCTAAGGGCTAATCCTTATCATCCACAGATTCCTCAACCAATTTACAATCAACAAACTGAACCAGAACATCTTTTTGAAAGATCACCAACTCAATCTGAGATGGATGATCCTGCACAGTTGAATGTTAGATAAACAAAAGGTTAAAACTGAATTTTAAAAAAAAATTAATTATGACAAAAGAAAAACAATTTATGATCAAACTGCTCCTTAACAAAAGATTAGTTTAGGAAAATTGTTTTATCAATTCTGTGAAGATATCAAGGATCATATGCCATTTTTAGAATGGTATGAATCCATTTATCTTTCACAACTCAATGTTTTAAAAAAAGCTTCTAAGCCATGGCACCTGAAAAACAACTCTGTTGTCGAATCAGCTTTGCCTCCTTTAGAAGAAATCCATATTAAAACTCAATGACAGACTGTTAAAGTCCTATTAAAAATCCCATTTCTCTTTCTGATTCTACAGAAATTGCGAAAATAATTGAGCAAAATAATTATACTAATGTTTTACTTAATGAAATTGGTCAACAATTGACTTATCTTCCTGTTCCAGAAAGTAATTATCTTACAAATCAAAAAATTGAAAAACCAGTTACATTTTTTCAACCTTCAACAATTGATCATGATGTTCTTTCTACACCACCACAAATTGTTGATGAAATTAATCGAAGACTTGCAGCCTTAAAAACTTCAAGATGCACTTGTCTTCGAAAACGTTTCATCATAAAAAAAACAAATCAATACACTTTCCCATATTAATTCAGATACTTCTGACAATGAACCAGACGTTACGTCTGAATTGAACATGCTTCAAACTCTTGAAAGATTTGAATCAAATCCAATACGTTCATCCAGAACAAATATCAATATCAATCCTTTACTAACAACTATGAATTTTTATCCTAGGCCTACTTATCCTGATATGCAATATGAAGAAAAACATTTGCAAACATTCGGTTCTTTTTCTACAGGAAACATCTATACCTGGAATATAGATGGTTTAACTGAAGAAAACATTATCGAATTAACACAAGAAATGGTCATGATGGTAGCTGCTCAGCGTAGTGAGGGTAAATCAGACCAAAGTATTGTCGGGGTTATTATTGCTGGATTTGTAGGACAAATAAAAGGGTGGTGGGATAACTACCTCACTCCTGTTGAACAACAAGACATTTTTCACGCTGTTAAAACTGATTTTAATGGTCAACCTATTAAAGCTGAAAATGGTGAAAATATTCCTAACATAGTCAACACATTGATTTTCGCTATTCTTAAGCATTTCATAGGTGATCCTTCAAATTTTCAAGACAAATCTCGTGATCTTCTTATGATCATTAGATGCAAAACTCTTAGTCATTTCAGATTTTACAAGGATGTATTCCTAAAGAAAGTCATGCTTCAAAATGAAGCTAGCAATCCTTTATGGAAAAGGAAATTTCTTTCTAGAATCACCTCCCGTTTTTGCAGATATCGTCAGAGATAAGCTGCAATCTGAATACCATGGTGATATTCCTTTTGAAAGACTTACATTTGGAGATTTGATTGCTAAGATCAATGAAGTTGCTTTACAACTTTGTAATGATCTTCGTCTCAAAGCCCAGCTTAAACAACAAAATATTTCAGGTTCTCGCGAACTTGGATCTTTTTGCCAACAATATGGATATTAGCCATTTGCAAGTCATTTTCCTAAATCTTCCAAACAGAAGTATCGGTCACATCCAACCCGACACTTTAAGTCCAAAAGGCCTTAAGGCCCAAAACAAAACAAACAGTATAACAATTACTACAGAAAACCCTTATGGCCCAAAACAAAACAAACAGTATAATAATTACTACAGAAAACCCAAGCAACACGGCACACACAAGCCCACACAATTATCCAAAAACAAAGGCCCTATAGTTCAAAAACCCATTTGCTTCAAATGTGGTAAACCTGACCATTACGCCAAAAACTGTAGAACAGCCCAAAGAATTCATGAGCTTGATGCTGATGAAAACATTACACAAATGTTCACAACAATCTTACTCAATTCTGAGTCTGATTTTAACCCATCCGATGATGATCTTCAAATCTATCAGATGTGTTATGATTCAAATTCTTCTGATCAGGATCATTGTGCTAAGGCTTGCACATGCAATGCTTTGCATTCTATCAGTATGCTCTAAAAAACTAAAGAATCAAGTATTCTCTTAGATTTTGTAGACCGTATTAATGATCCTCAACTCAAAACTGAGTATTTAACTCATATCAAAGATTCAATTACTCACAAATCTGTTCATGAAATTATGAATCCATTTTACAATCATAAAGAAATTATCAATAGATTCAGAGCTCCTTCACAGCACTCTGTCTCTCTTCCTGATCTTCAATCAAAAGTAAATATCATGAAAAAAGAAATTGCTCAGCTTAAGCAAGGTCAAACTTGGCTTACTCAACAGCTGTTGAATCACCAAATTCAAAATGCAATCTCTATTTCTGATATTCCTTCAACATCCAATACGAAAGCACCACCAACTGATTCAACTTTCTCAATGAATTAAATACAGTCACCTATTACAAATGGTATATCAATGTGACCTTAGTAATCAACAAAAATTACATGGTCAATACCTTTGCTCTTGTTGATTCAGGTGCTGATTTAAAATTGTATTGCAGAAGGATTAATCCATTCTCAATATTATGAGAAAACAACTCAACAGCTTTATACTACCAATAGTAAACTAGCTGTTCAATACAAACTTGTTGGTGCTCATATTTGCCAAGAAAAAATTTGTATACAATAGGGATTTTTGCTTGTTAAGGATATGACTCAAAAGATGATTTTGGGAACACCATTCTTAACTACTCTTTATTCGTTTGATGTTACAAATGAGGGTATTTCTACCAATATACTTGGCAATAAAATCATTTTCAAATTTTTATGCAAAACAAAATTTGTTGAAATTAATTCTCTAAAATTAGACAATTGTTTCATCAATTTGATTTCTCAAAAACGACAACATTTAAATTTTCTTAAAAAAGAAATAGCTTATCGTCGAATTGATGATCAGCTCAAAGATTCCCAAATCAAATCCCGCATTATCCATTTTCAAGAACAATTAACTTCAGAACTATGTTCTGACCTTCCCAATGCCTTTTGGAATCGCAAGCATCATATCATTCGTCTACCTTATGATCCTTTTTTTCGCGAATCCAAAATCCCTACCAAATCTCGTCCTATACAAATGAACTCCGAACTCATGGAATATTGTAAGTCTGAAATACAAGGCTTATTTTCCAAACAGTTGATTCGTCCTTCCAAATCCCCTTGGAGTTGTTCATCTTTCTATGTTAGAAAAGTTGTTGAATTAGAACAAGGATCTCCTCGTCTTGTCATAAATTACAAACCTTTAAATAAGGTTTTACAATGGATTAGGTATCTCATACCTAATAGAAGAGATCTTATTAAGAGACTTCACACAACACATGTTTTCTCTAAATTTGATCTCAAGTCTGGATTTTGGCAAATCCAGATTCATCCTCATGATGGATACAAAACCGCATTTAATGTTCCATTCGGACACTATGAATGGAATGTTATGCCTTTTGGTCTCAAGAATGCGTCCAGTGAATTCCAAAATATCATGAATGATATTTTCACTCCTTTTTCCCATTTTACAATTGTGTATATTGACGATATACTTATCTTTTCTTCCTCCCTTGATGACCATTGGAAACAGTTGTATCAATTTTACAAAATTATTTAAGAAAATAGTTTGGTTCTTTCTCCAACAAAAATTGACCTTTTCCAAACAAATGTCAAATTTTTAGGTCACAAAATTCATCATGGGATGATCACTCCAATCTCTAGAGCTATAGAGTTTGTTGATAAATTCCCCGATGAAATTAAAGACAAAAATCAATTGCAACGTTTTTTAGGATCATTAAATTATGTTGCAGACTTTTACAAAAATCTCTGAGTTTTACTTTAGCCTCTTTTTGCAAGACTTAAGACAAATCCTAGTCCATGGACTGAAGCCCATTCTCAAATTGTCTGACAAGTCAAATCCCAAGTCAAGAGTCTTCCTTGTCTAGGGATCTCAAATCCTGAAGCCTTCAAGATTGTAGAAACAGATGCGTCCAACCAAGGGTATGGGGGTATCCTTAAACAACGTCCACCTAAATCTACACAAATACAGTTAGTTCGATACCATTCTGGTATTTGGAATTCTGCCCAAATTAATTATTCAACTGTCAAAAACGAAGTTTTATCGATTGTTTTGTGCATCTTGAAATTGCAAGATGATATTTTCAATCAAAAGTTTTTTACTACGTGTTGATTGTAAATCTACAAAATAAATTTTAATTAAATATGTTTTAAATCTCGTTTCCAAACAGATTTTCGCACGATGGCAAGGACTTTTGTCAGCTTTTGATTTTGATATTGAATATATAAAAGAAAGAAGATATACAATGCGTGTTTTATTAATGAAAATAGTAAATACAGGAGATAGAAACTTACAGGATTCAAAGAGGATAGAGAGCTAAGGATTACATGAAAAGAAAAGAAAAACCTCTGCCTCTAAGACAAGACGCACTCTTGCTTTTATATGAAAATAAAACATACAATAATTGAGAAGATAAGCTTCTCGTGGCTAGTGGAGAATGGGTGAGAAGTGGACATCTTGTCCTTTGTAATGATGGAAGAGCTGAATGGAGAAGCCTTTTGTCTTGTAATGAAATAATTGCGGTTGGTGGAACTTTTGACTTTAAAACGGGCACTGTGGATGCACGCGGTTGCTTTGGCCGAAAGGAAATTTGTCTTGTAATTTAGATATCCAATCCAATGATGAGTCTTATTTTCACCTTAAACCTGAAAAAAAACTAATTAGACATATTGTAAATATTTTTAGTGTCGTTGACCCGAAGGCTACCATAGAGTCCCCAAAAGGTTAATTGAAACAATACCAAAAGGCTACATCATTGTTGCCCGCCAGCGTTCACATCGCATGAAAACGAAGGAGCATGTGGAATCCTAATGGGAAAAATCTCACTAAATTCCAATGATGAGTGTCAAGTCCACAACCTAATGTATTGGTGGTTGATGCATTTTCTTCTTTATGAATGCTTTATTATTATTTTTTGTATACGATGTGTATAGTCGTATGAATATTCAATTTTTTGTTTTTGTGGTTAGTCATTTCTTCTTAATGACTACGGTTCAGACACGAATCAAGATTCAAAAATAAATTATTAGATCGTGTGTGATGCATCCAAATATGTTTTCCTTGAGATCTAATTTGTAAAACAGGGTTAGATTGTCAAAGACCGACTTGTTGGCGGTCGAAGACACTCCGATTATTAAGTTAGTAAACTGATGAAAAAGATTAATTTGGACAGAGTATAATTGTAGTGTTTTTTATACGTACCTCTTTCTTCTTTTTCATTTACCTTATATAATAAGCGTAATTAACTGATACGTCATTGGGGAAGAAATTCCCGCATGAGTTGTATCCTTTGTAAGAGACTGACGCTTGGGTCTTTAGCATGTGTCGTGGTCCATCATTAATGTCTTTTTGGACTTTAATGATTGGACATGTTAATTATCCCTAATGAGAGATGATTTATATCATGTGTTCGATGACGATCGAATGATTGTTTGATATATCATCAGCTACTCCATCTAGTTAGTGGAATCGCTTGTGTGGCCACTAACTGCGCGATGGTAGGTATTCAAGGTTCATCATTTCTTTTATGTGCATCATTTAATGTCTTTAACAAATGTCGACTCAATGGCCACGATTTAACTGCTACTCCACTACGCTATCAATCAGTTCATTTTGGCGTGATTTTAGGGTTTCATGCAACCATCATTTCTTGCATGATTTCCCATTAGTTGTCTTTTCGTTGTCCAACCCTATATAAAGGCGTTAGAGGGACGTGTTATCTTTTTTACGCCTTCTTTCATTTGCGGAACTTGTTTTGTTTTTTTATCTTCTTTCTTTCTGAGTTAATAAGCTTCTCACCATGAATCCCAAGAGATCTTTGAGTGACGATCATTTGGCCGCCTGTGTGGATTTATTTGATTCGATGTTGGCAACTCAGGCGACCTTGGATGACCTCATTTGGGCATATTCTATTCCGCCCGAATTGCATCTCGTGTTGCCAAGAGATGGCGATAGCCCTATCTAGCCAAAGGCTGGTTACATAGCCCTGTACCTTGGAATGTTCAGGGCATGTTTCCGTTTCCTAGCTCCGGAGATCATATGGGCTTATCTGGATTTAATTGGTATTCCTCCTGTTCAATTGGATCCCAATGGTTGGAGTGTTTTGGTTGGAACTTTGGTGAAGGCTCTGCGAGTTGGGATCCGTCTAAACGAAAATGTGTTGCATTCTCGTATGACGTTGAAGTTCAACAATAATTTTGTTTGCTATATGATTTCGCTTGCTTGTCTGGGCAAGCCGAAAGATGACTTCAAGTTTTGGTAGAGGACCTGGTTTTATGTTTCCATGGAATCTGTGTATTTCAACTTTGACCGCAAACTCATTCTCAGGTTGTTTAGGACCCCCAGGAACCTGAACAACTTGCAATTGTCTACATAAGAGTAGGAGACGAAGTCTGGATTCCTGTCCCTTCTGTGGATGGTGCTCGAAGATGTAGTCTAGGTGGAGATTGTTGATGATAGTGGCCTTTACGGCCTTCATGTTCTAGAGCGATCATTGGTTGTTTATGAGCGTGACTCTGGTGTCACTGTTGTTCAACCTGGTCCTCCTGTTAGCATTGGTGGCCAGTAGGGATGGCAACAGGGCATATTTGGGCAAATTTGTCCCCGCCCGACTAGGGATCGCAGATCTCCGAATCCGCCCCGAATATTTGTTTTATCATATTTTTAAGAACCATCCTCGCACCGGACGAATTGACGATTATCTGCACTGCCCCGATTATCTGTTTATTAAATATGGTTTTTTCTGTGGTTACGAATATCCGATCCGCACCAATTTGCCCCATGAATTATTAGGCCTGAATTTCAGTTTGATTTTTGGACTTGAAATTTCCAGACTTATTTTTACAGTTATGTATAAACCAAAGTCTAACACATAAACCAGTATAAAATCAGTTTATAACCCATAATATTCTTTCGCAACAAACAAATATAAAATCACTTAAACCAAGTTACTTATGCAAAGTATAACACACCAAATATGGTCTAACGTAACAAACCAAGTCTTACACAATACAATAATAAGTCTTATACATTTTGTAGCCACAATGTTCTAACAAAACAAGAAGCCGATTTGTTCTACCAACAAGCTAAATTACAAAATATTCTAAAACCAAAACAAACAATAGAACTTTGACCACCCACAATCCATCATCACGCTTTGTTGTTTTGCTGATATAAAAACTTAGCCAACCTGAAATAAATAAATAAATAAAATAAAATAAAAAACAAAAAAAATGTGTAAGTTAGTTTTTTTTAAGGAAAATAAAAGTCAAGAGAACACAATTAGCCCATAACCACAAATATAACTTTGGGTGGAACGCTAGAAACATAAATTTTCATCCCAAAAATTTTTCCAAAACAAACAAACGACTGAATAAATGATGAAACAACATAACTGATAGGTATAATTTCACACAGACGCAGAGAATAAATGATGAAAAAAAATACATTCTACAAAAAATTTTCACAATCACAGAAGGTCACAGGGAATCGCAGGGGGGTGGAGGGTGAGATGGCGGGAAGGGGGATGATAGGTTTGGTGTCTTGAAGAGCTTTTGCATATCAAAGGTCCTGAAGCCATGAATTCAACCAAATCACACAAATAGATCAATGAAGAAAAAGAAGACGAGGGATGAATTCAACCAAATCAAACACACAATGAAGAAGAAGAGGGGGAAGAGATCAGTGAGAAGGGCGGGAGTGGATCTGACGAAGGAAGAAGATTTGGAGAAGAAGGAGGAGGATGGTGTCACATGGAGTAGGGAATGGCGATGGGTGATGGTGGGAAGGATGGGAGTGGATCTGACAGAGGAAGAAGATTTGGAGGAGGGGTAGAAGAGATTTGGAGAAGAAGAGGAGTGGAGGAAAAAAGGATGGTGTTGCAGGGAGTGACGGTGGGTGATGGTGAGAAGGGTGGGAGTGGATCTGACGGAGGAAGAAGATTTAGAGGCATAGGAGGAGGAAAAAAAAGAAGAATAAGAGAGAAGAATAAGAAGAAGGATGATGAGAAATGAGATCTGATGAATAAGACAAACTTGGTGGTGGACGGTGCCAGCTGGCGGCAATGGATGTTGGCTGTGTCGTGTTCCACTCCTCTGCTTGCTAAAAGAATAAGAACTGATTCAGTGAAGAAGAAGAAGAAGAAGAAGAAGAATAAGAATAAGACAAGCTGATGGTTGACGGTGTCAAACATAAGATGGCGACGATGGAGGCTACAGATAGTCTGAAGACTAGAAAATAGAGGGGGCATCCTTGCAACTATTGGCGTGACGAACCTGAGCAAGGTGTTAGATGAGAAAGCTCGTGTCATTTGGAATAAAATGACACAACTTGCGCTGAAAAAGTCTCAGGATCCAAACACAGAGCTGTCTTTGGACGACTTCAAATATGATCTTACTTTTGATGAGGTTGTTGATGATCAAGTTCAGAGCTTATCATCCTCCTCCTGCTGATCCAAGTATGGAGGAGTTGTCTGATTCTCCTCATTTTCGTCTAGTATCTTCTGTTATCGTTCCTGACATGAAAGGCAAAGCCAATGTGTCCGTCATCACTGGTGTTCATGTCACTGCTAGGGCGACCAAGGGTGGATCCTTGATCATCTCTAACCCCTCTGTGCTCCACCCACAAATCAGCTGGAAGGAGCCCATTCCTGAGGCTATCTGTATCAATACGAATAGTGGGTTCTCCTGGAATTTGGAGATTGACGTGCAAGAGAGCGCACACAATCATATAAACTCTTGGCATCAGTGGTTGATGAATAAAGCCCACATACATGTTCGTTTTATTGGAGATCACTTTGACAAAGGTGTGAATCAAATAATTGAGGTAAATAGTTCAACTCATTTTATTTTATTTTTTTACTTTTTTCTTTGCTCTGAACAGGGGATGTCCCATCTCACTTATGCTTAAATGCTAGGGTCTGAGTACCAGGCTGCTCGTAGACAGGTGTATGCCTTGGAGAAGAGGTATGTGGAGCAGGTGCTGCAACTATTTGATGTTCTCACTCAGATAGATAAGTTGAAGGAGGATGTTTCTTATGAAGTCAAGGTGGCCAATGTTTATCAGGATAGCCTGAAGGAAGTAGAGGCTGTTAGGGATAAATATGCTTTTGAAGTTGCTTCTGCAGATAAGGAGATGGATCGCCTTTGTGAGCAATTATCTATCACGGAGGGGGAGTTGGCTGCCACAAAGGAAGCTCGTGATCGAGCATTAACTTTGGTTGACTTTCAGTCTGTTCTCCGCATGACCGCTGAGAAGCAAGTGGAGCAGATGAGTGTGAAGCTTACTTTTGTTAAGGAACAACTTGTTGTGGAGAGAAGCCTTAAAAAGCAAGCATCTCCAAAGTTCTCTGAAATTGAAAAAGAGTTTGTTCAAGCCAAGCAAAAACTGTTTGGAGTTGCAGAGCACCCTAAGTCCAATGCAGCTGAAGTGGAGTTTAGTAAAGTTGTTTTTGTCACAATTGACTTCCTCGATTATATAGAATCAGTGGCAATTCACTGTTTTGCACAACTAGTCCTCCCAATGTTGGATTAGGGATGTGTCCACTTGGCAGTTGAGTTTCGCTAATGAAAGAGTTATCCATAGTGTTGCTAACCTGAGAGTTTGTAGGCCATTTGCACTATATATTTTGTTGTTGGTTCCTTCTAAGGAAACTACCAACTTTGTTTTTCTTTTTTAAGGAAATTGTTGTTTCCCCACAGATGGCGCCAAACTGATGCGTCCAAATATGTTCACCTCGAGATCTGATTTGTAAAACAGGGTTAGATTATCAAAGACCACCTTGTTGGTGGTCGAAGGCACTCCCATGCTTAAGTCAGTAAACTGAAGAAGAAAATGAATTTGGACAGAGTATAGTGGTAGTGTTTTTCATGCATACCACCCTCTTTTTTCTCCTTTACCTTGTATGATAAGAGTAATTAACTCTGCAAGTGACTTAAGCATACATGGCGTAATGAAGGGGGCATTTCTCATAACAGTCTCCTCCTTCATTAAGATATGTCTTTGGTGGAGAGATTTCCGCCATGACTTGTCTCATTCATAACGTCTCTGTCAAGGAATGAGATTTAGTTTATAATTTTGTTTTTTTCGAATTCCGAAAAGAAAAATGGTAAAATATAATTTTACATTTTTCGAGGGGTTTTTGAAAAATTTTGAGGTTTTTCGTAAATTTAAATTTCGTAAAAATACAAAAACCAACTACCAAAAGTTACATTATTGGAGTTTTTTCGAAATTTTCAGAGTTTTTTTGTTGTAAATTTCGAGGTTTTTCTAATTATCATTTCTTCTAATTATTTATTGATTGTTGAAACTACCCCCTAATTTTCTAATTATATATAGATTTCATGTTTATTTCATTTGTTGGTATTTAGGCTTCATTTAATGTGTTTGTTTGATTTATTTACTTGCATCTTATTTTTTTTCACATATTTCATATCCTCGAAATTCATTATATATATTTTATGTATCCTCGAAATTTTTACATTTTTTCGTTACACACGAAAAATATTTCTCGAAATATTTTTTAAAATCAAGAAATCGAAATTAACTCGAAAAACAAAATCACAATCCTTGGTCTCTGTTATCTTTTGGAGAAAATCGTTTGGGCTTGACGCTTAGGCCTTTAACCCGTGTCGTGGTCCATCATTAATGCCTTTGTGGGCTTTAGTAATCAGACATGTTAACTGTCCTAATGAGAGATGATTTATGTCATGTGTTCGGCCATGATCGAATGATTGTTTGATGTATCATCAGTGTGCTAGTGTCATAAATGTTAGATATGTCGTTCAGAGTTTGACTGAGCGATATAGGGTTTCATAAGTGGGTGGAAAGAACACGGTCTCTGCACTGGTTCAGTTTATCTTGATTTATATATGTTTCGAGTTTGCAAGAGACACCACCGAAGTTAGATAAGGAGATCTTATGATCTTCATTAGTTTTATGAAATTTAGGGGTGTTACATCATACACACGTTAAATGGAATCTTGTCCCGAGATTCGGAAGGTAAGAAAGTTAATTGAATTTCGAAAAATACGACTTGCCAAATGAAATAATATTTTAAAATACAAATTTCAATTGAATTTTGGGTACATAAATTTTTATTGTCATTGAAAAAGTATGGGTGTTACGGCCACCATCTCGTCTAGAGTGATATATCTTTGGCCATCCCTGAGCAAGTCTGTCATATTGGTTGAGGGGGTCCAGGGCAAGTAAGTCAAGTCATAGAACTTGCATCTTCTCATACTCGAAGTGAAGGCTGTGATGGGCGGTGTTATCACTGCACCCGTCGATGAGGGTCAACTCATCGTTGAAATGAGTGAGTACTCCTTCAACGTCTCATTTTGTTTTTACTTCAGGGTCAACAGATAATGCGAGCCCTTTCTGAGTCGTGTTGCCCACGAAGCGTGTGAGGAGCGCCATTGCCAACGTACGAAATGAATCGATAGATTTCGGAGGGAGGCTGTGGAACCACGTCAACGCTGACGTCTCCAGGCTTGCAGGGAATGATGGACACATTATCGCATCAGACCCTTCCTTGAGTGCCATAACGTGCTGAAAGTGGCGCAAATGATCGGACGGGTCTCCTGTCCCATCGTAAAACTCCATCTTCAGTGGTGTGTATTTCTTTGGCAGCAATTTGTCCATGATATGATCCATGAACGAAGGGACCAAGAAATTAAACAACACGTCTGAGTTCGTGGCCCCGTTACGAATGGGGTTACGCGAGACGTGTCTATCGGCTCTGTACGCTGGGTTTCTATTGGTCGCTCATCTACCTCTGGTCCACTGAGAAGTTGCTAGGGCAGCGTGGTTCTCCTGAACGTGCTCTCTGGGGATTGGGATCTTCGCTGCTCGTGATCTTCTTCTGCAGGTGGAGGATTCTGTTGTTTGAGTGCCTCCAACGCTTCTGCGATTTGCTGCAATTGGGTTGACAGTAGGTCCACCCTTGGGTCCGTCGTGGCTGCCACTGGCGTGGAGGTCTGAGAACGTTCCTCACATGGCAATAGTGGAGCCGAAACGAGCGGCGCTCTGCTAGTTTGAGCGTTCGAGGGTTCCACAAAATTTCTATTGTTGTGAGACTTTATTGTCACCATCTTTTTGGTTCTCGGTGAAGGGTGGTAATATTGCTTTTTCTGAAGAACTTTGTCATTCCCAACGGACGGCGCCAAACTGATGTAGTTGATTCCTGCTCCCCTTCCTTGATGCTTACCTATACCTGAACAGGTAGCACACGTGAGCCAAGGACCACCGTGTGGTGGCTAATGACACTCTGGTGCTAAAGTTAGATAAGGCTTAGGAGAGGCTTAAAGCTGTAAATTAGGATTTTGTAGTGTATCTTAAGTTCATCGACCTTATCTCCCTTTTATAGTGTGAGAGTCATTGTTCGGCTAGGCCTTTGGTGGCGTAGTTTAGGGAAAAAGATCTTGCTGGAGATCCTTTCCTGTTTGGGAGCTGTCCATGTGGGATAGTTTTCCTACCCGACTTGTGCTCCTAGATCTACGGGAAAGGTTTCCCTTTCTGAGTGTTATCCACGCAAGGAAGTTTCCTTGCCCGACTTATACTCTGGTATTTGTTTCCTACTCGGAACTGATGTACTGCTGGCCTGCCTGTCTTGGGTCGATCCCCTAGATACTTGCCTTATCAGGGCTTACTCTTGCTTTATCATGGCTTGCGAATATTGAGCTTGAATGCGTGACGTGTGGGCTTAATGGCACATTGCAATTCGGATCCAATGTTCTGAAATCTGTCGATAGTGGCTTAATGTTGTCTGGGCCTTGCTGGATTGAGCATGCAATCGGGCGTGCTTTGTTCTATTGATGAGATTATCATGACACGTGTACAGTGCTGATCAGAGGGCGGTTTGATCATCAACAAAATCAATATTTACACTTTTACTGATCCCCTATAGTCTAGAGTCTAAGGAGAGGGCGTGATGATAGCCCGGGGGAGTACCGGAGGCAAGGGTCTAACCTTGAGAACATTCCACATGACGCATACACACCCATGGCTATATGAGTACTTTGGCTAAATAGAATGCAAGAGTTATGAATTCCACCAGCACAAAGATTGAAGCCTTGCAAGCCCATTGATTCGTGGACCCTACGCTTTATTAGTTTAATTATTTTTTAATAAGTAATTACTTAAATAGGTTTATTTCCATGTTCCCAGGGCCAAATCAAGAATTATGCATACACTATGCCAATGAGCGATACTCGATGAGTCACCACTAGATAAGCCAACCTATTTGTGAGGATTATATATATAATAAATTTTCAGGTAAGTTACAAATGTCATAAAATAATTGCTCAAACTGCAATTAAAAAACAATATAGCATAAAAATTAAAAATTAACAACAAAAAAATGATTAATAGGGTGGGAGGGGTTAAGGGTTAAAAAAAGTAAAAATAACAAAAAAATAAAAATTAGAATCATTAATAAAAGTGTCCTTGTTGGTTACAATTATGTTTTCTATTTGTTTAGGAAAGGTAAATATGTCCTATAAGGTTATGAGTTAACATAGGTTAATGAAATAGTCCTTGATGGTCATAAAATAATAAAAGTAGGCACAAATTAGCCATTACATCAATTACAGTATCTAAATTGTCTATTTCGTGAAAAAGTAGACATTAAAAGTCATTTTCAGATTTTATGTAGTGTCTCTGTACGTAAAATGGGTATTTATTTTTAATGTTCGCACAGGGCCACTTAAACCTCAACGACGACTTAAAATGGACATCTATTCACCTACCCTTACAATATAGAGTTTGGAAACTCTGTGTTAATTCAACCTATTTTTTTTTTTTTTTTTTGAAACTCTGTGTTAATTCAATGTAAATTTTTTTGAAAAATCTATGTTAATTCAACGTAATATATATTTAATTTTTTTTGGAAACTCTATGTTAAATATTTTTTTTTACCATAATAAAAAGATTTGAGAGAAAATAGGGGGAGAAGCAATTAGTCTCCTTATAAAATATGACTTTTAACCTCTATAATTAGTTAGTTATTACGAGTAAATATAAATCGTTTGATGATATGTCATCTGACGATATATTTCGCGTGTCAATTTCTTTGAGAGAAAATAAGGGGAGAGAGAATATATATATATATATATATATTTGAGAGAATATAGGGGGAGAGAGAATCTATTAATCTCCTTATAAAATATGACTTTTAACTTCTACAATTTGTTCGTCATTAGGACTAACTTTCACGAAAGCACTTTTGGATGTTGGTTCTTCGATCCTCTCGTGCACATGAAGTCCTCTCCTTCGCATTCTTTATGGGAGTAGGGTATTTCCAATAGAGAGTTGTTGACCACCACTGACAACCTTAGCTTGTGTGACTTCCACTCCAGAAATGAGAGTCAAGCTTATTTCATTGCTTAGCTACCCTCGAATGGTAGTACGCTCGTCCGTGGCTTGTTTGTCTCGACAAAGAGGAAAAGAATCCTATTGAAAACGCTCCTAACCCCTATGCCATCCGACGGTATATATCGCGTGTCAATTTCTTTGTCACAAATGTTTGTCCCCGGATCTCACCTGTGTGTATGTGTGTGTGTATATATATATTAGTTTTCTATTATTTCCAACTAGAAACAAACTGACGTAAACTTGTCATAGATTAATCATATTTTTCTTTTTCTAATCCTTTTCACCAACAACCAAAATTATAAATAGTTATCTTTCTCTCTTCAAAGAACATGAATTCAATATGACAAACATGACTTTGTACATAATTTACAATTTACATAACTTTGAGTTACGTCACTTGTGCCACTAAATTGAAAAGGGGTAATTTGCACTTTGCCCCCAGAGCTAGCAGTCAACATGCATTGACCGTGTGTTTTCAAAATATCCATATTTAGATGACCAAAATACCTTTAAAAAATCTAAGGCTGAGATTGAATATTTTGTTCATCTCGAAGAAAATCAATGGATTCAATTAAAACGAAAAACATATCTAGAAAAGAATCAACAATTAAAAAAACTCATATCTCTTCATCTTCTTTCCCAACCCATTCATCTCCCCCTCCTCCAACCTCACTGCCCCACCACCAGCTGTACTCGTCGCCTCCATGTTTCTAGCCTCCCTCTTATTTCTCATTGTTTCATCACCAACCTCGCCTCCACCAACATCATCAACGACACCACCCCTCCCACGCCCACCTCCCCTATTTCTCGCTCAATCCCCTCCCCCCTCCCTGCTTCATCTGAGACAAAGCCACATGTCTCCTCACCCGCACCCCTCTCCATTTCTCTTTTCTCCTACATGCCATTTTGATATTAATTTACAAAATAGTCACTGCATCAAAACATGATAGTTTGGAAACATCTTGCTGCAATACGTAGTAATTCAATGAGCGTATATTCATTAGAGCTTAGGCACTCAATGAAGAAGTTTAGAGTATTTCTGCACTTGTTAGCACCTGCCATATTCATTGTGTCACTCACAATGCAACAACCTCAAGTAGCCAACTTTTGAGGTTGATAATACTCTTTGACATGACACGAATTCTCCCACATTCGTGACTGCATTCACAAATCTTTGCAACATTCACAAGAATGTCGACTCCAATAAAACATAGTTTTTCTGTTACAAATATTAGTGATGGAGATTTACCAGTTTGATCCAACAACTCGAATATCTCTGACATGCTCCTAACAATCCTATGAAACACCTCTCTAACTTGGTGCTGAAAATGGCACAATCCTTCTTCCATCCTCTTACAAATCTCTCCCAATTCAACAACATGTCCTTACCTTTGCTTCCTCCACCAAAAACCCCAATGCATCAGACAATTCAATCAATGCTTGCACACACTTCTCCAACTTCTGAATCTCTTTTAATAGAGAGAAAGAAATGAAAGGGAAGAGGTGAGAAACATATAGAGGAAGAGAGAGACTAGGAGGGACAGGGGCATCATTGTCGTGAGTGAAATAGATAAAATGAGAGGGGCGGTTGAGTGGACAGGCGGCCCTGTCACAAGTGAAACAGGGAGGGGGAGGGGATTGAGCGAGAGAGAGAGAAAGGGAGGCGGTGCCATCGACGATGTCAGTGGAAGCAAGGGTGGAGTTGAAACAATGAGAAAGAAGAGGAAGGCGGGAAACATGGAGGTGGCGAGTGGTGGTGAGGAATTCAATTAGCAGTGAGGAAGGATGAGGGGAGATGATAGGTTGGGGAAGAAGATGAAGAAATATGTGTTTATTTTAACTGTTAGATTCTCTTCGAGATACGCTTTTCGTTTTAATTAAACCCTTTGATTTTTTTCGAGATGAACTCTTTAAGATATAAAACATTTAATCTCAACCTTAGGTTCTTAAAGGGTATTTTGGTAATCTAAATATTGATATTTTGAAAACACACGGTTAAGGCACGTTGACTGTTAGTTTTGGGGGCAAAGTGCAATACCGATTAATGATGGGTCTACTTATTAATTAACAATTTATAATAGGGGGAAAAATGCAAATTACCCATTGAAAATTTACTAGAAGTCCAAACAGCCAACGACACATATAGATTTATCAAAAACACACACAGATCTATGAATTTTGGCAAAATGAAAATTTTAACCAAAGATAGGTCATCTAGATTCATTTCGTGTAGCCAAGATCTCGACCTTGTCCTCTATTCTCTTCAGTATCATCAAGGTTGCTATCTTTATACTGAATCCAACAAACTATTTTTATATAGAACATAAGAAATTTCTCTATGAACATTTAAAGGAATCCATTTTCTCCTCCTCTCACGGTGAACCAATCTCGGGAACCATCTCCAAGATGATAATTTAGAATTAAGTCATTTGGAAGAAATTGAAACCCATTTCTTGCTTTCGTCTCTAAATCCATCACAACCACACCCACCACACCCATGGAGGAGGAGGGCCTTCAAATGGTGAAGAAAGTTTGGCTTAAGACAACACCGTGGTTGGCAATCATGAGATACCTGAAACAACACAAAACACAACCAAACAACCAACCCCAAATGGAGAAACCCAAATGCGAATCAAGTTCAATAATCAGCCGTCTCCAACCAACCCCACCAGCAGCTCTGTTGCTTGCAAGTAACACCCATTGCCATTTTGATGACCCCTCACTCTTCCGCCAAGTTGTTTTATCTCTCTTCCGTTGGCACCACCACCAGTGCAGTGTGCAACCAAACCCACTGCTGTTTCCTGGTTTAGAACAACCAACCCACCACCTAAGGTCCCCTTCCTCTCCCTTACGCCTCACCTGTGACTCTCTCTATCTCATTTTGGTTTTGTGAGTTCTCCAAAACGCTGTTTTTTTTCTCTTCTGAATGGAGTCAGAAGTTTTAATAAAAAGTAGACCACCTTATTTAGAGTGTTTGTTTTTAGTTCTGATTAGAAGTTCTACTTCTAATTAGAGTAAGCAACAGAGATTATTCCAATAATAACTTTAAAATAATTTTGTAAAGACAACTGTTGCCCCCCATCTTTTTAAAAATAAATAGGGCTAAATTTTGTCGTCATATCTTCATTCTCTTCACCAAGCATTGTGGTTCTACCTAATTTCACAATGACTGATAAAAAAAAATTATCTCCTTTATCTCTTTCATCTTTGTTTTCTTTCTCTGTATTTTCAAGTTTTTCTTCATCTCTCCCTCTCATTGATATTGTTGTAATGAATGGTATCGTAACATTTTCTAGTATTTGAATAATTATTGGGTATGATTTTAAACACAATATTCATTTCATAAATTTTTCAGTTCAGTGGGGCAAAATTGTCAAATAGTTCTCATTCAACACCTAAAAACAAACATCTTTTAATTTTACAACTTCTAACCAACAACCCATTCAGAAGCAAAACAAACAGTTCATTCAGAAGCTCGTTCAGAAGTTATAACTTAGCTTCTAAGCACTTAAAAAAAACAAACGCCATTTAAGACTCCAACATGCTTCGGTTTTTTTTTTTCCTCAAATACTTGCGCACGTGAGAACCACGTGATATATTTGCTGATGTGGATTACCTTGTCAATGCACCACATCGACCTGTGGCCAAACCTGGTACATAAACCGATGTACATATAATTTTTTTGTTTAAGCAAATAGATTCAAAAGTTCCAAAATATCTTTCAACAACAATAAACTTTGAGCACAACATTACAAATATCAAGTCGTGTAAACCAAGAAACACTAGAACTTTGCCGTGCATGCACACCTATATATTTATAACATTGGAGACATGCACAAAGACCTATGAGACTATTGTTGTGCCTTAATTGTCCTTCTAATACCTCAATACTGGTTGCTTTCGTAAAATATTACTCCATACCAATGGAAATGAAAGCCATCATTCAAATTTCTTAATCAAAGATAGGTCATTTAACATCTTCTCTATTGCATCATCGTCCAGAACTCGTCCTCTACTCTGCAAAACATAGATATAAATTAAACCAAATAAGATAGGCATTATTAAGCAACCAACTCAATTTCTAAGTGGAACTAAAACACTTTTTTGGAGTTTTCAGTATTTATAAGTATGATGAACCACTTTTGGCGAAAATCTTTTTCTAGGAAAACAAAAGCACAGAGTTCAGGGACCAATCAAACATAACCAATCATGAATTATCTTTTTGGAGAATGATTCTGGGCAAACAAAAGGACTCGCATGATAACAAGCTACAAGAATCACTTGAAAAATATTTAGGTAGGGCCAAATCGGAGTGTCATGACTATGCTGACCTTTGGTCAAGTTTAAGGAGGCATACTTTCAGTTTCAACTAGGATAGGGCTTGGATTATGTTCCAGAGTAAGCAGATTTTGGGTAAACCTCGAGTCAAGACATTGACAAACTCAAAAAAGACAAACCCGATCACTTTCTTCTATTAAGTTTAATCGTTATTTAGCTTTCTAAATTCTACCACTATTAAGCACTTCACAAGACAACTGAGTGCAAATTTATACCCTGGAAAAGGCAAATAATTCAACTGAAGAGAAGACACTAGACTGTTTTGAGCATTTTAGTTTGGGTTTGGTTGAGTCCATGCTTCAACCTCCCATAGCCCTTGTTATTAAGACAATCTTTTAGTTTCATTTTACTTTCTCTAGTTTCAAAAGATGCTAAAGCCTTTATAATTACTGCAGATAACTACTACTAAAGCTAACAGGTTAAGGAAATCCACAAATAGCTTTGATGTCATTGTTCTCACATATCCTTTTTGAAATGCAAGAGAAGTGCAATGTCCCTCACAAGATCCAGAAGGAGATAAACCAACTCCAGACAACTGCTAATAGCACTCTTGAGTCAACTGATTTCATAGAAATTTGGCTTCAACACAAAAGGCAGTGAACTTGCTCATAACACCAGTGCTGAACTTGGGTTTGGACCGAAGGCCCCAAAAGAAACCAAGGAACCCAGATAGTGCTACAGAACTACCTACTCAAGATTATTCGACCTCGTATGTCAAAGAATCTCCGCATCCTTCAATGCCATATTCACCTTCTTCAGCACAATACCACGTGTCCTCCACGTATTTAAAAAAACTCTACATCCTCTCTTCCTTTTTCCACTATACCATCATCTTTAGCGCTTCCATCTAACCTATCTCCATAACCCCTTCAGACCCTTTGCTAATAATATTGAAATTCCAATTGTTGTTTATTGTTTCTCTCCTTTTATCTGATCATTCTTTTCGTTCTAATGTTAAAGGCCTGGGGCGAATACAAACTTACAGCACAGAGGTTGGTGGGTTTAGAGTTGAGGCCGAGTACAAGGCCATTTTGTTTAGTTTTAGTCTTTAGTTCTGAGTTACAATTCAGTCCAGTTTCAGGGCATCGCCTTCTTCCAGATTCCCTTGCTAAAGGATTTTGAAATTACTTCTCATCTAGTTTTTTCGTGACTTGGTTCATCTCTCTATCTCTATCTTACTGTAAACTCTCGGAATCGGTACCTAAGGCTACAAGTTGGGATATTTGGCTGGAAATGATATTCGGTCTTTAAGCATATGGAAAGAGACCCTGGAAACATCATCATGAAACTAGTTATCCTGTAGCATTATTGACCAGTGAATTTTGGGGGGTAGAATCTGAGTATCTATTGGAACAGCCTTATCAGAGAAATTTAAAATCTCCTTTAGGCGTGTCTTAAGAATTCCACTCTTAATGCTCTCTTTTCTAACCATTCTCAGAAAAGGGAAAGGAACCTAAACTGTGATAGTATATGCAACAAGCCAATAAAATAAAGGCATAAGATGATCCGGAACACTCTCGTGCATTTGTTGGTTCTCTCAATTAAGGAACTCTAGCAACGATCTACGCCATAATACACTTTGTATTGTTTCGGAACACTAAACATACAAAACCTTACAACTATTATATATCACTTATTAACAGTACCTCCTAAATCTTTGTAATGTGACCGATAATGTTTAAGCAGGTCAAGTATTATGAGATGTTATATCTCATCATAGTCAGTGTCATCACTTTGTAAAAAGTCGACATGAAGTTTAATATTGTGATGTCAGAGCATGAATTTAGCTTTCTTTAGCTGTCAGTACTTTGTAATACTCCCATAAATGTCGTATGACATTATCGCAATTGATGCGTACGTGCATATGGAAGCATACATTTTTTTCATTACTTTTTCTCTTCTTACTACAAAACACCTTCACCATGTGCTTTTTGTGTGTCAGAGAAAGTGCTTTTTGTGAAGGGAACATATTTTTCCAAATGATTTTACCTTAATAGATGGAACCATGGCTATTGCTTCTTCCACGCTTTCAGGGCAAAGGTTTCCAAGTACGCAGCAAAGCTGCGACATTCTAAGTAGCCACTCATAATATGAAAAGAAATTCACTATTGCACTAAAAAGGTAAAAAGCAAATATGTAACTAATTCAGAGTGTAAGCTCAAACTCCGCCAACTGGTAGCCACTTAAGATTCTGAGGGCCAGTTAAGAATCTTATCGTTGATATGGGAGCCATATTACATTTTAGTGGGTATGCGAGTAGAATTCAAGTACTCCTTAATCCATCACTAATGCAGATGATTCAAATAACATTTTGTTTCTCCAAAAATTCTCAACTTAACTAGTATATCAATTAGAGTATATGACTGAATTATCAACAATAATTTCCACTAGTAATTTGATCACCGTGATATCATACCTTACGAAAATCTAAGACAATACTGAAAATTCGTATATCGGTCTGAAAAGTATAAATTGGCTGGACATAGTTGCAAGGTTCGGAGGTATAGCTCAGTGTTCAATAAGTTTATGACTGAGGTTATGTTTTAGATAATGGGATGATAGAAGTATGAGGTTTGGAAGGAATATCACGTTTTTGCAATCTCTCTGTACTTTAATTTTTCTATTCTATAAAACAATGTGCTGAATGTAACTAATTTAGGGTTTTCCTTTTATATTTAGAGAGCTAGGGAAATGGTGAAGTTGTGCTTGAGGAAAAATTCCAAACCAATCACTAGCATCTTGGTGACCACCAGATCACGCAATAATAGAACAGAGGGACACGTCAAACGCTCAGACTGGCGCTATAACACCGCTTCCAGCAGTGCCGGTGACACAAGGGCAGCGGGCTCACATTCCCGTGCCAGCAGCAGCAGTGACAAACCCCAAGATGGATTTGTTGTTATCACAAATACAACAAATCGCTAAAGCAATGGAGATTCTCATACAACATAACCCTCCACCCGCCGATGGAGATCAGGAACAACACAAACCTCAATCTCTAGAGGAGAACAGAGAGCAGACACATGAGAGTCAAGCTCTTGCTAGTTCTCACTGAACTGGAGGTGGGCGTGGTCAACGCGGAATCGACTTTCAGGGTAGACAGGCTCGCCCCGCAGAACCCCTTCCGCCGAGGGGCTCACGACCCAGACGTGTTGTATCGCCTCTTTGTTCCCATGTTCGTGGAACGCATCGTAATCGAGGTTTTTCCAAAGAAGTTCAGCCCTCCAAATCTCGATTTCTATGATGAGACTGCTGACCCGTTTGATCTCTTGCATCATTATCAGCACGTTATAGCGCTCAAAGAAGGCTTCGAGACGGTGATGTGTAGAACGTTCTCTACCAACCTGAAGAAGTCAAAACTGACATGGTTTCACAGCCTCCCGCAAAAGTAGATCGACTCATTCAAGACATTTGCCAAAGAATTCCTAACACGCTTTGTCAGAAACCAGCGGATTAGGAAAGGCCCGCACTATAAACTCTCCCTGAGGCAAAAGTCAAACGAAACGTTAAGGGAATATGTCACTTGCTTCAATGACAAGCTGACGCTCATTGACGGCTGTAGCGACGACACAGCCGTGATGGCTTTTACCACGGGCCTAAAAGAGAGAAATTTTACGACTTCCTCACTTTGGAACCCCCTGGATATGGCAGAACTCTTGAAGGGCGCCCATAAGTATATCACCCTGGAGGAGACGAGAAGTACAAAGAAGGAAACTGAAGTAGAGAAGAAATCCTTCATTATTAGGGATAGAATGGAGGAAAAAAGTGAGAAGATGAAGAAATGAACAAATGAAAGCGCAAAGACAACAGATTGGACTCTGGCCATTCCAGACTAGAAAAATCTTCCAAATAGTTGGATCCAGATCCATGACCCCCCTCAATTCTAGCTTGTCGAACGTCCTTAATTCCATGAAAAACTCGAAAGATCTGAAGTGCCCCCAAAGCAGCGTGGAGACCCCTCCAAACACGACAACAACAAGTATTGTTCATATCACAAGGAGGGTGGCCACGACACCAATGACTGCAAAAGTCTAAGGTATGAGATCGAATACTGGATTCGCAAGGGCAAGTTAAAGGAATTCCTGGGTTCAGAGGAACGACAGGACCAAGGAGAGGCAGTCAAAGAGATTGAGAAGGAGATTCTGGGCATAATATATGTTTTTCAATGAGTTGGATCAGAAAAAAGAACAATCAAACAGGTGTCGCAAGCAAATACTACTTGAGATGCAGACGCAGCTCGCAAACGAGGACAAATGCGTATATTACTCATGGGTGCAGAGCCCCATCCCGACCTTGACTTTCACAGATAAGGACCTCGAGGGCGTCTGCGCACCGCACAATGGCGCTCAAAGAAGGCTTCGAGTCAGTGATGTGCAGAACGTTCCCTACCATTATGAAGAAGTTAGCACTGACATGGTTTCACAGCCTCCCACAAAAGTCGATCGACTCATTCATGACACTTGCCAAAGAATTCCTAAGACGCTTTGTCAGAAGCCAACGGATTAGGAAGGGCCAGCACTATAAACTCTCCCTGAGGCAAAAGTCAAACAAAACGCTAAGGGAATACATAACTCGCTTCAATGACAAGCTGACGCTCATTTACAGCTACAACGACGACACAACCATGACGAATTTTACCGCGGGCCTAAGAGAGGGAAATTTTACGACTTCCTCACTTTGGAACCCCCTGGATATGGCAAAACTCTTGAAGGGCGCTCAGAGGAGATGAGAACAGCAAAAAAGGAAACTGAAGTAGAGAAGAAACCATCCGTTTCTAGGGACATAAAGGAGGGGAAAATGCGAGAAGATGAAGAAAGGAACAAGCGAAAGCGCAAAGACAACAGATTGGACTCTGGCCGTGCCAGGCTAGAGAAATCTTCCAACTATGTTGGATCCAGATCCATGACCCCCTCAATTCTAGCTTGTCGAACGTCCTTAATTCCATAAAAAAAACTCGAAACATCTGAAGTGGCCCCCAAAACAGCGCGGAGATTCCTCCAAACGCGACAACAGCAAGTATTGCTTATATCACAAGGAGGGTAGCCACGACACCAATGACTGCAAGAGTCTAAGGTATGAGATCGAGTACTGTATTCACAAGGGCAAGTTAAAGGAATTTCTGGGTTCAGAGGAATGATAGGACCAAGAAGAGGCAATCAAAGAGATTGAGAAGGAGACTTCGGGCATAATATATATCCTTCACGGAGTTAGATCAGAAAAAAAAAAACAATCAAACAGGTGTCGCAAGCTAACACTACTTGAGATGCGGACACAGCCCGCAAACGGGGACAAATGCATATATTACTTGCGGGTGCAGAGCCCCATCCCGACCTTGACCTTCACAGATAAGGACCTCGAGGGCGTCCATGCACCGCACAATGACGCTTTTGTCATTTCGGTCTCTATTGCAAGGTGGAAAGTGAAGAAGGCCTTGGTTGACAGGAGAAGCTCTCTCAACATCCTGTTCTACAACGCATTCCACATTATGGACCTCAAAGAAGAGAACCTAACGTCATCCGACTACTCGTTGATTGGATTCAGCCAAGAGAAATGCTTCCCTATCGGGAAGATAAGGCTAGCAAGGGTGGCAGGAGAGTCACAACTAAGGAAGGTCTTGTTCTTGGAATTTAGGGTGGTAGACACACCATCTACCTACAACCTCATCTTGGGAAGACCCTGACTTCACCAGATGGAAACAATAGTCTCCACCCTTCACCAATGCGTTAAGTATACCGCCAACCACTCGGAAGGAACAATTCGCATGGACCAACCAATGGCACAGGGATGCCACTATGCTGTACTAAAACAGATAGAATGTTCCCAGATCCAGCTGGAGCCTGCCAGACAAGTTGAACAGAAGCCAGACTCAGGAACTGTAGAAAAGTCACTCCACCCTGATGGAAGCAAAATCCCAACAACAGTGGCTCAACTTAGTAGCGGAGAACATTTCAACATTGCAAGAGCAGTCCGCTCTTCAACCCGACAAAGCGTCAGGACCACGACCCCACGACTGTTAGTGGGTGCGGAAGAACCCTCCCACATAAGGTTTACTCTTCACTAACCTCAATGGTGTCAGCGAAGCTTGACAATCCGTTGAAGGTACTCACGATCCAAGCAAGGGCCATGCAAATTCACTTCAGGGTCGGATCGACCTCTCTCTGCCAACAATCGATCTATTCAAGTGTTTAGTTTTCTTTCCGTAATCAATGTAGAGTTTTAATTCTTAGGAGCTCATGTGATTAGCAATTATTTAAGAAATAAAATATAATTACGCAAACACACTATATTGATTACTGGAAAGATGTAACAACGATCGCCTAGAAACGAGTACAAAAGACTACAAACTACAAGCATCCAAATCCGGTGTGACATATAGTAGATTCGCTTAAACAGTCCGACTCTAGAAGAGGACTCAGAAGCGACAACAAATGTACCCCGAGTAAATTATGGAGCTCTCTAAGAATTCCGCTCTGCGACTTCTCCGAAGAAGATGCCCCACCTCGCAAGGATGACCTAAGGTGGTACAAAATCAGCAACCATAGGCCTTACGACACGCCGGTCGAAGCTACAGCCGACTCATGCTCTCGATCTGCCAAACCAGACGAACTTGGGACAAGTATCAGGTTGAAACGGATCGAGTGCACCCCCCCCCCCCCCCCGCTGAGGGATGAGAGGGGCGTCTAGGAGTCAATGGCCCACTCCGACAGGTCATGTCCAACTCCACTCCGCCTCGCAATCTCGAGTTCCAGTGCAGTGCAGCGGGACAGGGCTAGCTGAGAAAGGAGGAAAACAACCACTCCAAGGATGACTACTGGTGTTATCTCATAAATTAGGTGATTTGAAGCACCGACATGGCACCAACACGTAAACAACAAACTCATCCTTGCGGAAAAGTCTGTACTTCTTCTACGAAATACGAGAAGAAATTACAAGGTCTCAGCAAACCAATTGGGTGCTTACCCAGAGCAGGTGACCGTGCATATCATCAAGTCTTATCATGACTTATCGGCACAACTGTCAGAACATTCGAAGACTCCAGCATTGGAGAACTCCCTTCTGCCTTTGGAAAACCTAAAGCATATTATTTGAGTAAGAGCATCTGAAAAAGTGCACTATGTAGAACATAATGCCTCCAACAATGAAGGAACACCATTATATAGACATAGTGGTTCACCAAACAGGCGCTTTAACATTAAATATCAACATTGAATACCATATGGGAAACGAGGAGATGATGATTTTCAAGGAAACCGCACAGGACCACGTCCATCCAATTAATGATCCTACACACAACCCCATTAATTGGGGGGAGTAACCGATACTCAACAGTTTCGTGATCTACGCCGTACACGTGTCACCATGCAATCTATGTTGTACATGTGGCGTCATGATCCTACGACAAGACCTAGTTATTCTTTAACGGGCCCATCGGCTCGGCCCATTCTTTGAGCGGCATTCTACCACGCGCGCTGATGCAAACAGTAGAAACCCTAGTCACTTTTGACATACGGAGCGCACCTGCATATCACTAGCTGATTTAAGGTACTTCTTTCTTTTTGAAAAAAACTAATATGCACTGCGACTGCAGAAGTAGGCTTGCACGCCCGTAATAGGCGGGACCCCAACCTAACCAGGTAAGCTTAGTCAATTTCAAGTGATGATGACGGCTTCTGGGTTAAACCGATGCCTAGTATCTCGCGATGGCTTAGGAAGTGAGAGTTTAATCAGTGTTCTTACGTCTGATGACGACAGTGATGGAGCCAGGATTTTCGTTGAATGGGGGCAGGGTGATGAGTCATATTTAACTATTGATAATATAATAATTAAGTACTTTAATATAATTTTTGTTAAATTTTGAACAATATATAAATAACTATACAAAACACCAATTGCTAAACAAAACTTCATCTAATCCATGGGTGAGGAAAATTGATCTAACAATCTACTTTGTAGGTGCCCAAGAGATAAATATATAGAGGACGGCGGCACATTTGCCTTTCAAATATACATAACAAAGCGAGAACTCGGCATCGTGCAATTCTATTGATCTGGTCAATTCATTTGGTGTATAAAGTTAAGGGCCAAAAATACTAATGGGTCATTTCTCCAAAGTAATCCTATGAATAAAATACTAAACTAGATCTTGATATACAAATTCATCTCAAGAAAATACTTTAAAAACATTATTCTTCTTCAAATCAGAAAAAAGAGGTTGGGGCGTTGGTGGGAAAGGAAAATAAATCAAACAGAGAAAAGGAGAGGAAGAGAAGTGGAGGCAGAGCGATTGTTGTTCTCGTAGTAAACATTTTTTTTACCCATAACCCTCCCCATCTCATGCCACCGGCCGAGTTCGAATCCGTGACGTGTGATTCCATACGCTATACCTCTACTAACTCAGCTAGTACACTTTTACCAGTAAACAAATAGAGAGTAAAGAAAAGAATAAAGGGAGGAACGGGATTGTCAGCGTCACTGAGAATAGTGGAAGAGAAGAAGGGGTGGAGCGGAATGGCGTCGTCGATTGCAAGTTAGGAAAATCGAATTTTTTTTCTAAAGTCAGTGGGGGCAAGTGCCCCTACTTGACCCCACGTAAATCCGTCCCTGGATGACGATGACTCACCAGAGACTGTAGCCCCCTTCGTGGACAATGGTCACCGAACCCGATCAGGTAAGCCTAGCCGGTGACAACTGACAACGACAACTTCTAGTCAAAGCCTAGACCTGCAGCCCACTCCGCTCGGGTGTAAATTGTTTGGAAGGTGAGAGCCTAGTCAGTTCCGACTAATATCGACGGTTCACCGCGGGACCACTGCTCTTCTACAGACCATGGTGACTGAATTACCAACTCCTAGACTTGTAGCCCGCTCCGCATGGGTGTAAATGTTTTGGAAGGTGGGAGCCTAGTCAGTCCCAGACTAATTTTGATGGCTTGCCACATGACCACTGATATTCTACAGACCATGGTCGCTGAAAAGTCCCAAAATTTGTATCTCGATGCGCACGGGTGTAGATTGTTTGGAAGGTGGGAGTCTAGTCAGCTCCAACTGATGTCGACGGCTCGCCACGAGATCATAGCTCTCCAACAGACCATGATCACCAAATTCTCACATTCCAAACCTGTAACCCGCTCCGTGCAGGTATAAATGCTTCAAAAGGTGGGAGCCCAGTTAGCCTTGATTGATGTCAACAACTCGCCACGCGACCACCGCTCTTTCTCAAGACAGCGGTCGCCGTATTAGATTACAGCTCAAGCAACGTCTTTACGCTCACATAGGCTGACATTTCATTATCTGCAATGGCCACTTGAGCCAACTAAAAAATCAATCCGCTAACATGCTCATGAATGCTACTCGGGATGTCAGCCCGAGATTACGAAACCTGATTTGGGACAAGCGCTCTAGCTGAACTACAACGCATGTGCTTGACTTCAACAGTTTACTCATGCCAACAACTGCAACTGATGGTCAGATACACAACTTAAGTCTCCAACAACTTACCTCAAGGATGAGCTACGACATGGGCAGCTAACCCTTCGCCAAACCATCCGCACAGTGTCCACTATGGAGTGTAACTACGCGATAGCAACTTTGAGATATCATAGAAGAACATGTCAAAATTATTCGCGACATAAATGGTCGAACTCTCAACAGCAGACAGACCACTCGGCTTCCTGTTAACCCAATCGGACCTATGTCAAAGTAAAACGACAAGGTAAAATGGAAAGTATGCAACAGGGAGACCAAACATAATGCTGGTACAAAACATACTTGAAATATACATGTTTTCATTAACAGTTGAAACAATAAGTACAAATAAGGGAGACCTAAGCCTAGCAGGAGAGGAAGTAAGAGTTGCGTTTGTGCGTGCCTCAGCCTGAGTGCCATGATTCAGATCGCCCTCTTCCTCTGACGACTCAGAGATCATTCCGAAGTCTGCATAAGACATCTTCTTGTAATAAGCAAGGTCCCATTCTAGATGCTCTCCCTTCATTAGCGCCAACAGTTCTAACCTCCCATGCATGACCCAATGAAATTCACATTTGCCTTGCACCTTGAGAAGCTCTTCCTCATGCACCTTTGCTTCAGCAAGTTCACGCTCCAACAGATCCAGCATGCCTGTCAACGCATCAACCTGATACTGCTCAATAATCAGACTACTCTTAATTGCGCTAAGTTCATGTTGCTCCATGAGAAGTTGGTCCTTAGCTTTCCTCGCTCCCCGAGCATTGAATTCCACGTCGGCCTCTAACTGTTGTCTCTGGGCAACCCACTCAGATTCCTTCATGGTATTCTCCTCAACAAGAGACTACAATTAAAGTTCATCTTAGCCGCAACTTCTTGTGCAAATTCCAAATCACAGCGGACCAGGTTCAACTCTTGTCGGACATTACCTCTGCTAAATCAGACTCAAGGGCTTCCAAACGAACCCTCTGAGTCTCAGCGTCAACGATTGACTATTCCAGCCTCCTCTCATCAACTTTCTTTCTCAGCGATTCAATCTCGAAAAGTGCATCAGAATACGACTTTTGCATAGTCGAGAAGACACACTCCATGGTGTATACCCTGTCAAGCCTCAACTTCTGTCCCAGCGACGGCCACCTGGCTCAATTGGGACATCCCCAACATAAGGTGTTTCAACCCCTTATTTGTACGCTCCTCCAGTGCATCCTCCTCTGACTTTGGAGCGCAGTTCGCCAACCAGCTATGGCGTCAGCTTATATGCTTTCTCAAAGCATAATCAATGTCAACCTTCTGGTGACAGGCCTGGTTGCTCATTTTCACCACATTCGGAGCAAACAGACTCATCCGCGCATCCGGATGAAACACTCCTGGATGCGGGATCATGCCAGCACCGCCCTTTGTAGTCTCCATCGCACCTAGACTCTCATCCACAACCTTCCATTTGACGCCAGCAGCCGACCCTTTCTTGCGAGCCAGCTTAGCAGAATCTGAAGGAAGAGAAGGAAACAAATTGTCTAACGGACCCTCCATTACCTTGATATACGGTCAGGAATGAGATGGGGGGCAATGTGGACTACAAGAGAGACAACCCAAACTGACATGGCTACTGTCAGCGATCCACCAGCAGGACGATTGAACTTCGGGTCCACAGGCGAATCCTCATCAGAACCTTCCAGTAAAACATGTCTGGATTGGTTAGCACCAGTAGAAGCCATCACAACAGCTAGTATTAGCTTCTTACTCAAAGCCTCAACCTACTTAGTACTCAGTCGCGACACATCATCAACCCCTGCTAATCGCAAGTGGTCATTTTCCTAGCCAGATGCTACAACCTCCGCCCTGGCGGACCGGCCAGAATCACGCTCCTCCATCACTAGAATAGGCCGTTTGGGAGCTGGCTCGACCCCAGCGTGAGACCCCTTCAAGCTTATGAAAGAGGCAAGCGTTTAAAAAAACCCTTTTGTGTCGGGCAGGGCTAAAACCTTAACTTTAAAGGCCTTCCTTTTCTGGGAAGGGGTTCCACCTTCAGACTTAACATTCGGCGCTCTGTACAGAGTGGGACCCACGTGCTAGTTGGCCTACAACCCACTGCGACTGAAGTTGGTAGGGCAGATAACATCCTCTACACTCATCCAAGGCATGTCACAGAATGCCTTCATAGTAACTTCCTCCCCCAGAGAGAGGAGTAGTGGGGAACCTCCCTATAAAAAACACACACGATGATCAACATACAATCAACGCAATGGAATTGAAGGGTGAAATTATACTTATGAAGTGGCTTAAACTTCCGCTGAAGCGGACGACCTTTGAACTTGAAGTACTTCGAATTCAAAGGAGCCAATAAACAAAACTTCTTTTAGAATTTAAAGTCATCCGACAATTTCCCGAAGCAAGCCGACGACGTCATCTTACAAACGGTGTGATCATTCAGCCGAGGGGAAGTCAACAACTGATCACCCCCGGAGTCACGCAAACACCAACATCTTTCGCCCTGATTAATATGAGAAGGATAATCCTGTACCCGTTCGGTACCAACTGGGCATGAGGGATTCCAAGTAATTCCAGAAAGCCCCAGATCTCGTCGAGCATAGGAAAACAAACTCCAGTTTGAAGTATGTTGCGGTGCAAACATATGAATAATTTCGGAGGAAACATTGGCGTTTGATCGTCATTCAAATTATAGAATGGCAGGTCTTCAGGGACCCCGAATGTCTTCTGAATCTCGGCAAGACTCGACTCGGAAGCTGACATATCTTCAAAGAAATGTAAACCCATTGTCAAGGTGATTTTGGCGAGCCATGAAAAAGGTGCATAAACTTTCAATCAAAAGCTGAACAAAATGAAGTCTCCAAAACGAAGAAATGGAAGAGTCAATTATCATGAGCGGCGTATCTTGTCAAGAAATGGCTGAGTGAACCGATAAGATGGCCCACTAACTCGGGCGGAGTAGCTGATGATACACTGAAAAAACATCATTTCTTTTACATCGTACACGTGTCATGATGATCTCAAATAATTGCATGCCCAAGCGTCAGCCCAATACTGATCCGACCCAAGCGATTTTAAGCCAACACAATGCAGTCCGCCAGACAGACCCAAATCACTACAGCCTATTAAGCCCACACATCTCACAACCATCCCCAATATATCGTAAGCCCTATTAAGGCAAATATCTCGGGGATTAGCTTCGGACAGGCAAG
This sequence comes from Berberis vulgaris, assembly GCA_963556465.1. Classification (NCBI taxonomy): domain Eukaryota; kingdom Viridiplantae; phylum Streptophyta; class Magnoliopsida; order Ranunculales; family Berberidaceae; genus Berberis; species Berberis vulgaris. The sequence goes on along the minus strand of OY747131.1, from coordinate 74,222,335 downwards.
ACAACAACACGTTGTTTCCAACTAAGAAGCAAATACTAGAGTATACATCGTACATGAAAACTTCTATCTGTGGACAACACTCTGATTAAGAACTATATCCCGCATAAATAAGAGCACAAGTCTAATAGGGAAACTTATTTTCACAATACAACTCCTAATTAGAGAAATATCTCCATGAAGATCTTTTTTCCTAAACTACGTCATCGATGGCCTGGTCGAACTATGATTCCAACACTATAAATAAGACATGAAGTTGGTAAGCTAAGGTACGCTACAAATTCCATGTTTACAACATTACGCCTTCCTCAGATCCATGTCTGACTTTAGCATCGGAGTGTCATCGGCCACCACAGCGGTGGTCCGTGGCTCATGTGCGTTCCTTGTGCAGGTCAGCAGGTCAAGGTCAAATAGGGAGTGAAAATCGACTGCATCATTATGAAAGTTATATGTATATAAATTTGACATTATTGTTGTGTAAACAATGTGAAATGAAATTCATTTGTTATTTTTCATTGGAGGACTATTTAGTACATGCTCATCCCATCCCATCTCGAATTCATTTGGGATGGAATGAGATCGGCATAAGGTTTATCCCATCCCAATCTCGTCCTAATCCCGAACAAACGGGATGGGATAGGGATGAGATCCATCCCATCCCGTGCCCACCCCTAATCATGTTTATGGATAAGATTTAGTAGTGATTCACATCCATAGTTAGGAAGAAAGGGATTTTCGTGATCCAGAATATGGACAATTCCGTGGTCGAAAAACATAAATTTCCGTATTCAAATGATGGTCAATTTCGTATTCGAAAAAGAGAGAAATCCTTATTCAAAAGATTGACAACTTCTTGTTTGAAAGACGAACAATTTCTTAATAGGAAAATGCATAATTTCTTATTCGAAAGACGACAACTCTGTATTTGAGATGTCATCCTATGCACGCTTCATTTTTTATCGTATTCTCTTAACAGTTCTGCAGTTTCTCCCTCAACCATGGTTCAGTCCTGCAGTTTCTCCCTCAACCAACCGATGCCATGAGTATCTCCATCTCTTCGCTGAGGCGTGTTTCGTTCCAGACTTTGTGATAATTTCCGCATTAGACATTATCTCGGTCGGACACCACTTTTCAATTGTTGAAGGTGTGGGGAGTTCCACTGCGTCAGTTACTTATATATCATTGTACTTTTGATTCTTCAGAGGACGAGTACAATTGCTAATGTATATGGCATTTCTTTCGGCAGTTGTGATTCGTGAGGCCTTTTTCCATTTTTATATCTGAAGGGTGTTTCCTTTAGAAGTTTAGGGGTTAACATAAAATGTTCGATCAAATTTTGCTAGCAACTCTATCATTTTAATGGGCTTGGTTTCCTTCCAGATGACAAAAATATACAATGTGAGAGAGTCCTCGAAAGACGAAGATATTGAGGCTAAGTTTCCTTGGGTCGTGTCGCCTAATCTACCAGGCAATATATCTTAAATTTCCCCTATTAACGTATGGACACTTGGCAATTGACTTATTTCTCTTTTTTTAACTCATGTCGATGATAATGTTCTAGACAATTCTGCTCCTCTCATAGATGATTTATCGAAGGATCTTCCTTGTCAAAGTCCCAGACTTATTTCCCATCCCTCTCCTCAGGTTGTCCTTTGGAGACTCTCCACAATAATGACAATGAGAACGAACATTTTGATGTTGTGGGTGCATAGAGAAAGCAGGAGGGGTGTTTTGAACATGATTAGTGGTGCTAATAAAAGAAAGGAAACATAATGGCCCAAACAAGTGGGTTGTGCTAAGTTACGGGCCATATCAAACCAGTAGGACCCAAAGCCCGTATCATCCAAATTGGTTTATAAAGCTGAGTTCAGAGAATTAAAAAAAGGCCAATCTATCTTACAATTCAGATAGGATTTATTACTGTTCATGAACAGTGTTCTGTGAGAGTTTGTCCTACGTGGCAACAACTTATGTTTATGGCAGAAGTTAATTGAAAGAATTTAACCCCGATGCTCTCCTCACTCTCTCCACACCACCACCCCTCTCTTCCTCTGCGATTCCTAAACTCTACAACTTCTCATCCATCTCCCCCCAACTCTACAACTTCTCATCCCTTCCACACACAACAGAAACTCTCCAACACAAACTCCTCAAACCCTAACCCAAAACGCATCACAAATCTCCTCCTTAGTGCTCAAACCCTAACCCGATCTCCCGAAGACGGAGCCGCTTCCAAGCGCCGAAAGCACAGCCACCATCGCCACTGAAGATCTTTCCGTCCCTCCTCCTGTTGAGTCTGGTAAGAAGAAGAAGAAGAAGAAGTTTGAGAAGATACCTGGCTGAAGAAGTGAAGAACTCACTGATTGAGAGAACCGAACTGAAGAAGAAGTTTAGATCTCTGGCTGAAGAAGTTTGAGTTCAAATCCTTCCAGGTAAGATCCTTCTTCTTCTTTAGATCTCCTCTTCTTATTCTTCTTCAGATCTGTTTAAGATCTTTTTTTTCTGCTTTCAGCAAAGCAAAACAGGTTTTTTTTTTCTCTCCTTCTTCTTCTTCTTCTTCTTATTTTTTGTTGATTTCATTCTTCGATTCGGTGAAATTTTGAAATTATGCTTCGGTGATTTACTGGAATGTGAATGCTCTTTGCTTATTTTTATTTACTTATTTGCTGATTTTTGGTTTGGGTTATATCTTTGTAGGGAGGTTGAAGATGTGTTTGGTGTGTGCTCTCCAAACAGCACTATTTCATCTTTCCAGATGGATTTCTCGATTCACAGAAGTGGAGGAAGTAGAGACTCTGAACCTTTGGGTGTTGAAATGGATCCAAAGAGAGAGCTTTGGATGAAGAAAGCTTCAAAGAACACAATACTCTCAACCCAGTAAGTAAATCTGAAAACGATAACTAAAAAATTATGATGTTTATTTGATTTGGTGTGAATTTCTCTAATCCCATTTGTCATTTGTTTGAAATCTCAGAAACAAAAGCTTGAATTAGCAAAACAGCTGAATCTCAGACCCAGACAAGTAGAAGTTTTGTTTCAGAAAATATGAGCAAGGTACCTTTTTTATTTGTTTTTTCAAACCTTCGTCAATCTCTTTTAATGGGTGTTTCAATTTTTGTATTTTTGTTCTGTTTCAATGAAAATCTATGAAATTTTCAGAACAAATTTGAAGCAAACAGAGGTGGACTGTGAGTACTTGAAGAGATGTTGTGGAACACTGACAGAGGAGAACAGGAGGTTTCAGAAGGAGGTACAAGAGCTGAGGGCTTTGAAGGCTTACAACCCATTCTACATGCAACTCCCAGCAACTCTCAAACATTGTGGTGGTGGTGGTACTCATTCATGAACACTCGAAGAGCAACCAAAGAAAATAAACTCAAGGTACGATTCAAATCCCTCTTTTATAATTTTTGGATATTTCCAAATTTATGGGTATTTCCAATTTTGGTTGATGTGATACTTGCTTATGTGAGATTTTTCCTATGTGGAGCATGATATTTTGTTTTAACCGTTTTGGTTTATGTTTTAACCGTTTGAAGCATGAGCTTGATGACATTTTTGTTGTGTTGAGCATTGTGTTCAAACTACTATTTTCTTGACTGAATTCTTTGTCATATATCTGTTGAAATCTCTTTACTCTGTTGAACTTATCTCAAACATTGTGGTGGTTTTCAAATCTCTTTATTTTGTTGAAATTTACTCTTTGTACTCATTCATTGTAAGTGTTTTTTTAATAAATGAAAGAAAAACCCAATTTCAATTATTCGATAATTCCGTTAAAATACGATGTACTCTGTAGTAGTGCCAACGGCACGGGCATTTTTCTAGTAAGATACAAGGGCTCGAAGGTACAAAGAAGATAACACTCCAAGTGGCAAGGAATAAGTACACATGTCACCTCTAGATCCCATGGTGACAACCAAAGGCAAAACACCGCATAAAAAAAGGATTATATAAGATATCAAAGAGGGAAGGAAAAAGGGATTGCATGCAAAGTGAAGAAGAATAAGAGAGTGAAAGAAGATCCTGAAGGGAGGAGAAGCAACAGAATAAAAATATCAGAGTGGGAAAATCTACACCCCCACACAGATGTTACCGATGTTTTTTTACTGATTTCGGGTCCCCAAGTGTTGCTGAGCAGTGGCTTACCCAAATTTTCAGTCGGGAGGGGGGATTATTATTGTCGTTAATAGGAGTTATTAGAGGCGAAGCTAGAAAATTGTGTACTCCGTACTAAGGAAATTGATTTCGCGAAATTTTTTTTTTTTGAGGTCTAAAAAAAGTACGTTATTTCGAAATATTTCATATTTCCTTTGTAAATTTTGACATTTTCGTGTAAACCCAAAAAAATTAAGAAGCAAATGACATTTTTCATTTTCATTTTATTTTTATTTTTATATTTTCATGTAAAACCCAGAAAATTATGAAGCAAATTACATTATAGGGATACTTAAGTATTTGAGCTTCGTTTTATGTATTTATTAGGTAATTTATTTGTCTCTTACTTGTCCATATATTTATATATGTTTGACATACACTCAAAATTTTTAAGTTTTTTTTTTTATATGTACAACGAAATATTTCTTAAAATTAGGAGACCCAAATTACTTCAAAAAAACAAAATCACAATCCTTGCTCCAGACTGATAATTTGATAACAAATTTCTACTAACATCTACAGTAAATACTAAAATAAAAAATATAATTATAATTATAGTATTCATGAACTTAATCCAGTACCAAGTATTTATTTATAAAACTATAAAAATAACACATTGTATATATCAAACTGAATTGGATATAATATTTAAAGCCAAATTGTGAACAAGTCGTTGACAATTTAACAAACGCAAACAAGCCTAATAAGTAGAATACATGATTAAAATTGTAAAATAATTAAGATAAATATGTAAGTTTAATCTGCAAAAATTTTGACATTGTTTTTTGTTTGGGTTTCATACTATTTATGAACAAACAAGTATTTATTAAACTATATATATATATTATTTTATTTTCTTTTTAATGTATTCATATAATTGCATAAAAACATCTTATAAAAAAATTAAAGACCAGACACTGTACCAAAGAGTTGATATGTCCTTTATTAAAAAAATGTGTTACAATATAGTGTCTTTACACTTATGTTGCAACATTTTTTCGCTCTCTGCTCCGATCTGGTTCCTATTGATCTGTTGACTTGCACAAGTAGCACACGTGAACCACAGACCACCGTTGTGGTGGCCGATGACACTCCAATGCTAAAGTCAGACAAGGCTCTGAGGAAGGTGTAATGTTGTAACAGGGAATTTGTAACGTACCTTAGCTTACCAACCTCATGTCTTATTTATAGTGCAAGGAGTCCTGGTTTAACCAGGCCATCGTAGGTGTAGATTAGGGAAGAGATCTTCGTGGAGATCTATATCTAATTAGGAGTCGTGCTATAAAAGGGAAGTTCCCTGTAAGCTTTACTCTCCTAGATACGCGGGAGATAGTTTTCAATCCAAGAGCATTCCGTAGAAGGGAGTTTCGCTGTGTGGAAGATACTCTGGTGTTTGCTTCCTAGTTGGGAGCAAAGAGAAGTTGTAGTTGCCCGTTCGAAGCAGATCCTCGAGATACTTGCCTAATGAGGGTTTACGAGTATTGAGGACAACTGTAAGAAGTGTGAACCTAGCGTGCTGTGAGAGTCTGGGTCCGCCTGGCGGACTGAATTGAGCGGGCTTAGACTCGCTTGGGCATGTTCAGTGTTGGGTTCATGGTGGGGTCTGTATTTCCTCGAGATTATCACGACATGTGTATTGCTCAGGGGTGTGACCATTTTTATGTATCATTAGCTACCCCCCCCCCCCGAGTTAGTGGGCTGTCACATCGGTTCGCTGAGTCATCTCTTGAAGGGATGCATCGCTCATGATGATTGAGCCTGACTTGTCTTGAGTTGCACGCCGCATTAATGACACGTGCATCGGTTCGGCGGAAAAGAGGCTGAAAACCATCCTCTATTTAGGTCGCTGCAGTGCAGAGTCAGATTCTTCTACTTTGTTCGCTTTAAAAAATATTGTTCTGAAAAGATCGTTCGCCTTCTTTATGGCTCAATAAAACCTTCTTGATGATGCTGTTTTGGCTGAGGCCCTGTAATTTTTTGAAGACGGGTTGTTGTCCGAGCCTGGTCGAGCCGAAATCTGTACAAATTTTGGGGTTCCTGAGGTTCTGCCATTGCATCTCCTAGCGGGCGACCAAACGCATGTGTCACCTCCTGCCAGTTTCATCTATTTACATCTTGGGATGCTCCAAATTGGAGTGCATTTTTCGATACTGGACGTGATTTGGGAGTTCTTGGATCTCTTAGGGATTCCTCTAGCTCACTTGGGGCCTAATGGATATAGGATCATCCTCATGATTCTGCTCAGTGTCAAGGAGGCTGGTGTTAGCGTGACTCCGCGGGTGATCCAGTTGCTAACCTCTCATCGACGGAAGAACAATGTTGTTTGTAAGATGAAGTCGCCGAAGTGCTTCGGTAAACTGCCTGATGGTTTCAAGTTTTGGCAGAAGTACTGCTTCTTGGCTCCTACGGATTCAAAGTATTTTCGGTACAGGGGTCATCCGCTTGAGCGACAGTTCAGATCTCTTTGTAAGTTCAATCCCTTTCTCGCGATTTTGATATGCTTAGTAGCGAGCCAACTGATCATTACTTGTGTTCCCTTGCAGGAAGGTTTCCTACCATTCCTCTCACTTTAGAGAAGCAAAACACCATGGATACATTCTGTGTCATGTCGCAAAGGAAGGCGATCGATGTCATAAGAGTTTCCAACTTCATTCGTAATGGGCTGTGGGACAACTGGCACGTTGCCCCTACTCTGTATTGCGAGTCGCGCATAAGTTGGAAGATGGGGCCTCTTCTAGGAAGATGAAGGTTGTTGGGGCCAAATTTCTTGTTCTGTCCAATCTTGAGGAGTCGTCTGAGACGCTTGCTTCCTTCGTGAGGAAGAGGGCTCGCATTAGAGTTGGGCCATCTTCAGCACGAGCCGCTTCAGCGAGAGAGGAACATGAGCCTGCTGGGCATGTTGAGGCGGAGATCAACGTTTCTGTCTTGGAGAAAGATTACCTGCGATTGGCAAGAGTCATGGACAGGTCGAACCTCATCCAAAGTGGAGCCCAATCATACTGGGCCTTGGGGACCTAAAGCCCTATTATACTTCATATTTACAAAACTGCCCCTTTCCGCTGCTATTGATATTGACTTGGGCTCATCAGTATCATCTCCGTCCGCCGTTGCCATGCATCGACAAAGACTTTCGCGCCCAAAGAACCGCTTATATTTGAGGGCAAGTCGAGGCTCTGAATGACAGTCTGGTGCGGGTCGCAATGGCAGCTTTCGCCGGTGCTGATTCGTGTGGGAGCATTGTTGTTGGAGGTTCCTGTGAAGATTCGCCTGAGGTGGTAGAATTTAATCGCTTTACTGTTGATTCACCTGAAGGTGGTCGCGGTACTAGCCGTGTCTCTTGTAGTCTGCATTGCTTACCATCTCGTTCTAGGCCACAATTGGAAGTGTTGGAGGGTCCTTTGGATAATTTGCTCCCTCCTCTCCCTCCTATCCCATTGAGCTGTCTCGCAATAAAGGGTCGGCTGTTCTTGACAAAGAAAAGGCCACAGAGGAGAGTTTGAGGACGGTGGCAACCGTGAACGGCGACATTGGTGTAGTTCCCGATCAGGGAGGGCTTCACCCAGACGCACGGAGAAACCTGTTTGCACTTGACTTGGTAAAGATGAGCTCACAAGTCTGGCATCTAGGGGTGGATGTAGAGTATACTTCGAGGAAGCACATAAGCAGGCGCCACAACTGGTTGATGGATCATGCTTCTAAACCCAAAGATGATACATTGGAAGGATGCATGGATAAGGGTTTGAAGTACCTTATGTGGGGTATGTCTCATATGAGCCACGCGGCCGTTGTTGGAACAGAAATCGAAGCGGCTCGTGCGAGAGTATATACCGTGGAGCGTTCTTCTCTCACATGTAGCTGTTGTATTCTGATGCGCTCCGTGAAATCGAGCAACTTAAGAAGCAGGTTGAAGAGAAGCAGACTGAGGAGAAGCAGTTGGATCAGTCAATCGTGGTCGTTGAGGCTCAAAGGACTTGTATGAAGAACCTCGAGCGTACTCTGACGGACTCAGGAAAGAGTTGAGTCGGGTTCGCCGAGAAGTCAAGGTTGCACAAGATGCTGCAGCTAAGGCGTGTTCTGAGCTACAATATTTTGCTAAAGATAGTGCTTCGGAGGAAGCTGAATGGGCTGCTGAGAAGCAACGATTAGGATCCGATGTGAAGTTCTACGCCCATGAGGTGAGAATGGTTGAGGACCAACTTGAACTGGGGTGGCATGAGCTTAGTGCTGTGAAGAACAACTGGCCATAGAGCAGTCTCAGGTTGGCACGTTGACTGACAAGTTGAAGCTACTAGAGCGCGAACTTGTTGACGCGAAGGTGCGAGAGGAAGAGCTTCTTTAGGAGCACGGCAAGTGTGAGTTTTGTTGGGTTGTACATGGCCAGCTGGAGCTATTGACACTGATGAAGGAAGAGTAGTGGTCTCGTGGCTAGCCGTTGGGACTGACTAGGTTCCCACATTCCGAATCGTGTATGACGAAGTAAAGTGGGCTACGGATTTGGGGAGTAAAAGTTTGGCGACCAGGATGAAGAGTAGTGGTCCCGTGGCAAGCGTCGAAATCAGTTCAGGGCTGACTAGGCTCCCACCTTCTGAATTATGTATGACCAAGCAAAGTGGGCTACGGATTTGAGGAGTAAAAGTTTGGACACAAAGCTAAAGAGCAATGGTCCCAAGGCAAGCCGTTGGAATCAGTTAGGGTTGATTAGGCTCCCACCTTTCGAACCATCTACACCCTTTCCGCGTGGTGGGGGCTACGAATTCGAGAAAGGTTTGGCAACCATGCTGAAGAGCAGTGGTCCTGTGACAAGCCATCGAAATCAGTTCGGGACTTATTAGGCTCCCACCATCCAAATTATCTACACCTAGTACACCAAGCTATAAATTTGGGAGGGTTCGGCGGCCACATTGAAGAGCAGTGTTTCCGTGGCAAACCGTCATAATCAGGTCGTGGCTGATTGGGTTCCCACCTTCTAGACTATCTACACCCTCGCAGCGCGAGCTACAAATCCAGGTTTGGTGATTTGGCGGCCACGCTGAAAGCAGTGGTCCCTTGGTGAGCCATTGAAATCAGTTCATAACTGACTAGGCTTTCCCCTTCCAGACTATCTACACCATCGCAGTGGGGGCTACAAGTTCAGGTTTTGATCAGAAACTTTCGTTGCTAGTCGTCACCATCTAGGCTTACCTGATTAGGTTCAGTGATTTTTGGCCGCAGGGGGGGACAACGATCCCTGGCGAGTCGTCGTTACCAGACGTGATAGCGCTGATTAGACTCTCACTTCCTAAATCGTCGATGCCCACGCTGAGCGAACTAGGTGTCGGATTGAACCAAAAGCTGTCGTCATCAGCTTGGGCTAACTAAGCTTGCATGGTTTGAAAAAAAGTTCCACCTGTTGGGGGCGTGTGAATTTAGTGGTAGCATAGTGTGGACGAAGTTACCTTGAATCAGCAGGCGATCTGTAGGTACAATTCGTAAGTCAGGATCGGCTAGGATCTCTTAATGCTCATGCCAAACATGCGACAAAATGTTGTTTGAATAATGGGCCGAGCCCATGGGCCCGCAGAGGAGAGGCTAGGGCGCAGTATGTTGCGTGTACGGTGTAAATCACGTGGTAACATGTGTACGGCGTAAATCGCGTGGTAACACGCGTACGACATAAGATGTGTGACGGTTGAGTATTGATTACTCCCCATGAATTGATGGGGTTGCGTGCAACGCCATTAATTTGAATGACGTAGTCTGCGCAGTTTCTTTGGGAACCATCGTCTCCTTGTTTCCCATACTGTATTTAATGCTTGACAGTTAATGCTGAAGTGCTTGCTTGGTGAACCATCATGTCTATATAATGGTGTTTTCCTATCGTTGCAGGCATTATCTTTCGCAGAGCTTATCTTCTGTAATGGCTATCTCTTGAAGAGAGTGCTTTGGGTTTTCCAAAGGCTAAAGAAAATGTTTTGGGTTTTCCAAAGGCTAAGGTGGATCTCCGTCTCTAGAGTCTCCGAATGTTCTAACATTTGCAAGGGTCTGGCACAGTAATAGTTGTCGTTGTGCATCACCTGCTATAGGTGAGCATGTAGTTGATCTGCTGAGATCTCGTAATTTCTTCTCATTTCACGGAGAAGTAGTATGGATTTCTTACCAAGGGAGATGCCTTGGTGTTACACCGCACCACTTGTGTCTCCGTGTGCTTCGACCCCGCTGCTGACCAATGGTTGATTGAAGTGTTGGTTGATGTGCGTTTACTCCGGATGTGGTAGCTCTCAGTCACACTTGCCATCGCATATGTGAAAAGTGGTCTCTCTTGACGAGGCTGTGAGATTGTGGCTGCGTCGCTGCTTGTGGCCATCCTCATCTTCCTTCTTCTAAGCCATTTGATGAGGTTGGATAGACAGTGGGATGTCTCCTGAGGAAATCAACAGCTAGTCGTGAGGTCTACAACGCCATTGTACGAGCACTTTCCTGGAGTGATTTGACGGAGCAACTTGATTGCTCAATCCTTTTTTACACTCCGTTGTTGTCCTTGGAAGGGGTCGAACAACTTTTATCTTTGTTATCACTGGCAAATTACTCGCATCGGAGGGTTTGCAAGTTTTCATCGAACGTTGTACGTAGTAGAATTGCCTCAGCGAGTCTTTTACTTCAGTTCGCACTGTATTCAGATGCTCAGTCTTTTGTATCCGCCTCAGGGCATTCGTAATATGTAGTCTTTTGTATCTGCCTCAAGGTGTTTGCTATTAGATCTTTCCAATAATCAATAGAGTTTATTTTTCGTAATTCTTCCCTTATTTCTTAAATGATTGCAAATCACATAAGCATTTTAAGAACTAAAACTCAATATTAACTAAGGAAAGGGAAACAAACAACTTTAAATAAAGCAAACTAACTATTGACGGAGAGAAATTGATCCTGGCCCTTGAAGTGAATTTGGGTTGCTCTCGCGGATCATTTAGCGGACTATCGAGACGTTACATAGGTCACTGAAGAGTAAACCTTGCAGAGAGGCAGACCTCCGCGCTGACGGAATGTCGAGGGGATGTGTCCCCACTTGCCATTGCCTTTACGACTCACTGAACGGGAAAGCTGATTGCTCCTGTACCGCATGAAAATGGTTCCTCTTCCGTCATTTGGCCTTGCACTGAGTTGGGCTGCTCTGCATGATGTAGCTGAATCTGGGAGCACTCTATCTGTTTCAGTGCGGCGTAGTGGCAACCTCGTGCCATAGGTTGGTCCCACGTATTGTTCATTCCTAGTGGTTAGCAGTATACTTAACACATTGGTGAAGGGTGGGTATCACTGCTTCCATCTAGTGGAGTCATGGTCTTCCCAGGATGAGATCGTAGGATGATGGTGAGTCTATCACCATGAAGTCCAGAAATAGGACCTTCCTGAGCTGCGGTTCACCTGCTACCATAGCTAATCTTATCTTTCCAATGGGGAAACATTTCTCCCAACTGAATTCGATCAGCGGGTATCCTGAAAATGTCAGGTTTTCCTCCTTGAGGTCCATGTCGCAGAATGTGTTGTAGAACAGAACATTAAGTGAACTTCCTGTGTCAACCAGAACTCTCTTTACCTCCCACCTTGCTATGGAGACCGAGATGACTAAGGCGTAGTTATGTGGCGCTCGGACTCCTTCGAGGTCCTTGTCCGTAAAGGTCAAGGTGAGAATAGGGCTCTGGACCCTTGAGTGGCAGATGTGCCTGTCCTCATCCGTTGTCCTCTTGCGGGACCTGTGTGACTGGTCTTCATTTGGTCTGACTCCATGAAGGACTTATATTATCCCTGGAGTCTCCTTTTCTATTTCTTTAACTAACTCCCCCCTGTCCTTTCTCTGCTCTGCTGGCTTTTCAGACTGTAGGAACTCTTTCAATTTTCCCTTGCTGATCCAATACTCAACCTCATACCTCAGACTCTTACAGTCATTGGTGTTGTGGCCACTTTCTTTGTGGTACGCGCAGTACTTGCCGTTGTCGCGCTTGGTGGGGTCTCCACGTGTCTTTGGGGGCCACTTCAGTTCCTCCCAGTTTTTCATTCATTTGAGTATGTCTGACAGGTTAGCGTTTGGGGAGTCACTGCTCTGGATCCAATGTAGTTGGACGATTTCTCCGACCTGAATCGAACAGGGTCAGGCCTGCTGTCACCGCGCTTCCTCTTGCTTTGTTCCTCATCTGGGGGTCTCTTTCCCTCCTTCTTGTCTCTGGGCGCTGAGGGCCTACTGTCCCCTTTGGTTTCCCTCTTTGAGGTCCTCGACTCTTCTAGGGTGATGTGTCTTTGGACGCTCTTGAGGAGCTCCGCCATGTCCAGAGGGGGCTCCAGGGTGAGATTTTCGTAAAATGTTCCCTCTTTTAGGCCCGCAGTGAGGGCTGTCACGGCTGTATCATTGCTGCACCCGTCTATGAGGGTCAGCTCATTGTTGAAACGCGTTACGTACTCTTGGAGTGTCTCGCCGGACCTCTGCCTTAGGGAGAGTATGTAGTGCGGGCCTTTTCGGTAGCGTTGGCTTTCGACGAAACAGGTTAGGAATTCCTTCGCCAGCATTTTGAAGTAGTCGATGGATTTCGGCAGAAGGCTATGGAACCACGTCAATGCGAAGCTTTTCAAACTAGTGGGAAAGGTCATGCACATTACGGATTCAGATCCCTTTTTAAAGGCCATTACGTGCTGGTAATGGTGCAGGTGGTCGAAGGGATCGGTGGTTCCGTCGTGGGAGTCGAGCTTCGGAGGAGTGAACTTCCTCAGAAGGGCCTCGTTCATGATTTGGTCCACAAATGGCGGGACAGAGGCGATGCAGTAAGTTCGGGTCGTGCACCCCTCTACGGTGGGGGTTCCCAGGGTCGAGCCTTTTTTGCCCTGGTGTTGAAATCAGTGTTAGTTGCGCAACCTCCTTAGTCTAATAGGAATTGGCGGGTGCTTGATTTTCTTATGCTTGCTCCCTATCGTTTGCCGGAGGTGGAGGTTCGTGCTACTCCTAGTCTCCATTAGCGGGTGGTGGATTATGTCGAGTGAGAGCCTCCATCACTTTGGCGATCCACTGTATTTGGGAGGCCAGCGTATCGATTCTAGGATATGTCGCTGCTGTCGTTGGTACAGGAACGTGAGTTGGCTGCGCGTGCAAGATAGGAGCTGTTGAAGGAGGCAGTGTAGGGACGGCCGGATAGTTCGACGTGTCCCCTGGTTCTCCGTTGTTACGTGACCTGGTGGTCACCATTTTTCTTGTGTTTTGAAAGGAGACGTTGCTTAGTGTAAAGTTACGAGCTATATCGTCTCCACGGACGGCGCCAAACTGATGCGGTTATTTTTCACTCCCTGCTCCGATCTGGTTCCTGCCGACCTGTTGACCTACACAAGTAGCACACATGAGCCACGAACCATATGTCTTATTTATAGTGCAAGAAGTCCTAGTTTAACCAAGTCATCATAGGCATAGATTAGGGAGGAGATATTCATGAAGATCCCTCTCTAATTAGGATGCGTGCTTTAGGAGGGAAGTTCCATGTTAGCTCTGCGTTCCTAGATACGTGAGAGATAGTTTCCAATCCAAGAACATTCCGTAGAAGGGAGTTTTCCTGTGTGGAAGATACTCAAGTGTTTGCTTCCTAGTTGGGAGCAAAGAGCAGTTGTAGTTGCCCGTTCGAAGCAGATCCTCGAGATACTTTCCTAAGGAGGACTTACGGTTATTGAGGACAACTGTGAGACGTGTGGGCTTAGCGTGTTGTGATATATATATAATAAAACTAAGTTTTTATGCAATCAACTTCTTATACAGATTACAACCAGCTGACCATTTGAATCATGTTTCATCAGGTTCTCGTGCCTTTGTGCCGAGCTTAAAAACTCATATGCGCTCTTGCGCCTTGAGAAAAATAGGAGGGTTGAACAAAAATCGAGTAAGCCGACCGAACCAATCAAAATCGAATCGATCGATTCGATTTAAGTTAGCTTTAGTTTTAAAAAATTCAAAACCGATATGGTAGGTTCGATTTTTGATTTTTATGTGGATTTAACCGACAAAACGAACGCTCAAATATATATAATAATAATAATATATATTATATAAAAATAATATAATATGTTTAAAATATTCGATCGGTTCGATTTTATTACGGTTTTGGTCGATTAGTATGGTTTACGGTTTATATAAATTAAAATCGGTTTGGTTTCTGTTTTAAAAATTTGAAACCGACCAAAGTCGGTTCGATTTCTGTTTTAAAATTTTGAAATCAACCAAAGTCGGTCTAGCTTTCAACCCTAATAATATGCTATAAAGAAAAAACCTATAGCACTTCGGCCTCTTGCTCCTATATTTGCTAGCGAGTTTGGTTCGAGTTTTCATTGATTAGGTGGTCTATCTCAAACGGGGCTGGAATCGGCGGTTGGGGCCTCTATAACAAGAATTCAGGTCTTTAGTGATTCCGAACTGGAAATCAAACAAGTCAAAGATGCCTACATGTAGAACGAGGCTATTTTTTTTTCGATTTTGAGGATGCGAATTCACACATATTGTATAATGAGTGGGCAAAAAAAATCTTATTACTAGAAATAAACAAAAACTTGGAAATATTAAAGGTATTTAGTTGTCAGTCAATTACAACCTTGTTACACATAAGTTACTAATAATTTGGAAAAACACAACCACTTATGATGTACATTAATTCGTATAGCTTTAAACAAATTCACATAAAGTATTATTTGAGGGATAATTCGTACTATAATATTCAACAAATGAATTAATATGGCTTTAATCAGGGTTCAAATGTTGGTTTGGAAATTATATAAAGGTACTCTTCTAGTTGGAGATGTCCTTCAACAACACCATAAGATGGGCGAGAACTAGGTTTGTTCATGAGAAGGTGATTACGCCCAAACAGTACACGCGGTCAATTGCAGTAAAGATTGGGATGTCGATCCCACGAGGAAAAACGATCTACAAAACAAGGTCAAGGAAGAAGAACTACGCGAAACTAAATTTAAGAAATTCTAGCAATTTTAAATTATGAAATTGAATTTAGTTTAATAAAAATCAAGTTTAGAAAAATTACAAGGTTCCAAGAATCCCTCCTAGATTTCACGCGCCAACTAGTATTGATTCGCTATGATGACACGATTACGTGTTTCACATCCCAAACAACATAATCGGAAAAATAGTCTTTAATGCACCAATATATTCTAATGTAAATGGATTTTAGATTTCACTTTTTCTAGAAAGCACAAAGGTTGGTCATATATGATAACCTAAACTTACGATATATCCGGAGACAATAACGTAATAAATGACAATCACATATAACTAACTACCAGAATTAATTGATCCTTAAAAATTCCACACATAAGGAAAACGTGACAAAACTTATATGGAGAAGAAAAAGACAACCACCGAAATAATATTCTACGAAGAAATTTATGAAATCTTTGTCAATAAAATAACAGAAATTCCTATATTAAATAAAAGTGAGAATCATAAACACCATTATTCATCGTGAAAACATAAAAAAAAATACTAATTAAGTGCGTTACATCTAAAAGTTCATCTCTTCACCTTGCGTGGAGTTTAGTGACACATGGCAAAGGTGATGACAGCAACAACGGTGTGGAGCTTCATCAGCATGGCGGCGCGTGGTGGATTAGCAATTCGCACCCTGTTGGACGACGTCTTCACCGCTGTTCTGGACAACATTTCTACTCCCTGCTGGACAACGTCGCTACTGCTGCTTTGGACAGCACTGCTGCGTCGTGGCCGCTGCTAGACAACGTTTTTCTCTGCGGTCCTGGACAACTTCTCTTCCCTTCTTTCGGCTGCTGCTGCGTGTTTGTTCCAGAGAAAAAACTCCCCCCTTGCTTGCTGTTCTCCTTGTGGTTAAAAGAAACCAAAAACTCTCCTTTTTTTTTTTTGGAAACCCAATTGCAACCCAATACAAATTGGAAAACCTCCTACAAATTGGAAACCAAATTTTATGTATTCTCTTGCTGTTCTGCTGTATTTGTGGTAAAAAGGAAACAAAACTCTTATTTGAAACCAAACTCAAATTGCCAACAAGGCCACCCCTTGAAAGGTGGGTTTGGCTATTTCTATCCCTATTACTTCTTTGTTCCACCAAAATTCAAGCTAAATTCATTATTTTTCTTTGGCTTAAGTGTCTCCCGCTCAATTTCGTTAATTTTCCTATGAATTTCCAAATTTGCCACGCTAATGCACTTTTGTCATTTAAACTCCAAATCCTACAAAAATACAAAAATAAATAAATAAAACTAAAATACGCTATCCGAAACACTAATAAACATCAATTAGGGGGTATATTATGTAATAATTATGTGAACATTAGAAGGAATGCATGGAATTCATATGGGGTTTACTCAAGCAGCAAGAATGGGATCGAGAGAGTGGCCTTGTGAGAATAGCAACAATTTTAGATCAAATATGGCAAGGTAAAAATGTTGTTTCATTTGATAATAGGCAGTTCAAAGTTCGGGTGATTGCATCAGTGGCAAATAATAACATAGCAAATACAAGGTTACAGTCAGTTCGTATCAATGGGCATGTTCAACAATATATCAGTGGGCCTGTTCAACATATTGCCACCTTAACTAATTGAAAATTGATTATTTCTGATGCTGCTTTTCACAGGTGCAAGTGTGAAGGGTCCTATGGTTTCTATGTGAATGATGTGGCTGGTACGATAGTAGGGACCAATAAGGTTGGATGTTAGAATGAGTTTTGACACAAAACTAGAAGACATTATTTTAGCTTGTGACTGAGTTATAGAAAATCAATTCAAGAAGGTGATTGTGCTAATAGACAGCCAGGATATTGCAATCGCAATTAATGGAGGAAGACAACATATTTCACGGCAACAACGTTTGGAGTACAAACTAGATTATTTGTCGCTTTCAATTTGTAGGCATTTAAACCTCAATGCTCACAAATTAGTTGCATCAGTGTATGATCATAATATTAGTAGTAGCCTTGAATTGGTTGTAACCTGAAGTTGAATGAGTTCTACGTCTAGCAATGAAGTTATATTTTGCATTAAAAAAAACTTCAATTTGCTACCAACTTTCATGGATAGGATCAAATAACAATAGAAAAGCATTCCACGTAATAAAATTAGATACAAAGAAAAAAAAAAGAAGGTATTTGATGATTAAGAATAATAACATGAAATAAAAAATAAGTCTTTTATGGTGTATGGAAAAGATAGACACAGGATTGCAAGTTGGATTGGAAAATCCGATTTCGACCAATTCCTAACCGAAATTTTTTGAAAAAATCCGAGTTCGAACTATTTAAAATTTCCGAAAAAAATTTGTTTGGACTTGGAATTTGTTTGAAATATCCAATTCCGAAACTTTCTGAAAAAGTGTTCCGATCCGAAAATTTTCAAAAATATTACCATTATTATATTCCAAAGTATTCCGATCCAAAATTTCCTATTTGTTCCAAAATTTTCTTGAATAAATAAGATGTCATTATCATATATTATATCGTACGTTATAAGTTATAACTATATATTTTTATTTATCCTATTAATAAAATAAGATTATATATCATAATGATAAGTTATAACTATATGTTTGCATTTCTCATAATAAATAAGATTATGTATTACAATTTATAAGCTATAATTATATGTTTGCGCTAATCGTACTAATAAAATAAGATGACCTACATTATGAGCCCCAACATGCTCAATAAAGTTTGTCTCTTGTTTTTAAAGATTTGATTAAATCATTCTTGTTTTGCGAGGTAGAGCTATTCTATATTAAAAAAGAATTAAATCTTAATTATTATATGAAAATTACAAAAAAATTTAATTGAAAATTTTGAAATGTGAAATTTCTATATTTTTAAAAAGTCTAACTAGAATTGAGTTATTATATGTTCAGTTTCATAATCGGAAATATAAATTCCAAAAAGTTCCCAAAAAAAAATTCCGAGAATTGAAATTTTGATTATTTAATTGAGTCTAACCTCATTTTTCCGAAAAAATCAATTCCATTTTTTTTCCCAAAAAATCCTCAAAAGTTTGAAAATTTCACAACATTTTTATTGGAATTTTTCGACCCTTGACATATACATATGGCAAAGGCAGATGTGGAAATGAAGGGTGTTGAAGAGACTGTGGTTATATTTCGGAGGAGTTGGGGAAGAGAAAAGTGGTGTCTTCTGTTTTTGAGCGAGTAAAATTCAACAAGAAATTGTGACATAGGAAAAAAGAATAAAAGCGTTTTTCATTCAATGTACCCTGGATCTTTGGTGTATGAATCATGAATAGATTTTATTCAATGAACTTGACATCTTTAGTGCGTAAATCATGATAGACAGAGGGAGTGAAAAAGATTCAGTTGGAGCATTTAGATCTTTTATTATATTGTGTAAATGATGTCATACCTTTTTATTAGCACTTGCAAATAATTAAGAGTAGTCTTTCGTTAGAAGAAAAGAAAAGCTTATTCATTGCAGTACATTAAAAAAAAAAAAAAAATATTTTTCAATATTAAATTGTAAAAATCATTTCTATATTGCATTTTAAAAATACAATTTATTCTTTAACAACTATGAAAAGCCTCATATTCTCATGATAAAATCATAAATCAATTCCAAATGCATCATCAAACGATTCGTATCAAGGAAAGGGCAATGAAAACAAATAAAAAAAATATTGGATGAAACTTAATTAACTCTAATTAGACATTATTAATCTCCTGACATTCTCACCCGTCAGATCTCTCTTAACCAAATCAAATCTCCACTAAACTCTTGATGTCCCACGTGACCTCAGCTCTGACTTCAACCCATACAAAACAAAAAGCCAAAAAACAGCAAAAGAGTGATTCTGGACAGGTAAGCTGCGGCTCGTATGCTTGGGGAATTAAATTATTGAGGCCAAATAACTCTGTTTATTTATTTACATACAATTCAGTCCTCTCTTCTCTCCTTTTTTGCCTTGTTTTTCGTCGGTGTTTGTTGTTTGCACTGCATCCTCGTTTTCTCCTCATCTCTCGTTTGGCTCGACTTTCTGGCAGAAAAGCAAGGAGGGGTTTCTCTGCTTTTAATCTGTTGCGGATCTCTTCCGCTTTAGATGTCTTTGCCTTCTTCCAGGTACAAGGTTGTTTGCTTTGATTTGTGTGTTTTGTGTTGAAATCTTGTTTGATGATTATGTTTGACGGATTTTGTGGATTGGGTATGGAGTAAATCTGTTGTTTGAGTGATTTGTAATAATGGGTTTTGTTGGCTTTAAGTAATTTGTTGATTTTTATCTGAGAAACTTGAGGATTCATGTTTGTTTATGTTGTAGTTGATTGATGGATAGTGTTTTATTGCTATTGAAATGAAACACTATTAGTATGTGGTCTGCTGGGTAGTTTTTTTTATTTTCAGTCTATTTGGATCTTATATTTGATGGTTAAGATTTGAGGACTTCAGAGAGTGGGGCGGTTTTGTGAGTGGCTACTTGTTGATTTTATAAGGAAAACTTAATCTAGATAATTACATATGCATAGTTTTGGATGGAGATGTGATCAAGGCCGAATGGAAGAGGGAGGATGTGTGTTTTATTTGGATTTTGATTTGTAGGTAAAAAAAAAAAAAAAAAAAAACTCGTTTGTAGATAAAGTAAAAGACTCTCTCTCTGTACGGTCTCGGATTAGTAGAATCATATCCAGAGAACACAACTCACATGATTGTACACGGCTTGATTGGGACCCAAATGAATCTAAGGTGAAAGCTTTCTGTTAGTCGCCACAGAAGAACTTCCAGAGAAGGGGGTAAAGCTCATACTTTTCATGAAGAGGTGGTTTGTGGAAGGTAGGCATGTTTATTGGTAGAGATGAAACTTCGCGGAGGGGAGAGGGAGGAGATTTTGTATAGTTGGATGGGCAACTTAGGCATTTCTAGTCATAGTAGATGAATTTGTTAGAGGTTGGAAAATATCACCTTTTTTTGCACTCTCAGCATTAGGGGGTATATTTAAATGTAAAGGGTATTCAAGAATAAAAAGAAGGGATGTGTTTATCTTAGACATACTAACCTATATGGCATGAAACTTGGAGTTAACCTAATAAACTCTAAAAGGAGAGGTTCTTGAATTATTTTTTTCTTATTTCTTGGAGGAGCTTGTATTGTAAGAGCTAAATACTTAAACCTTTTCTTGGGACTTGTACACTCCACGGTTGGTGATATGAATTGCCTTTCTTAAAAAAAAAGAAATTTGAGAAAGATGGCTTATGAAACGTCATCAATTTCTTTGCTCCATTTGGATTGTAAATGCATAAAATTTGCTTAGAAGCAAGGGGCTCATACAACAATGTGTACATTGAAATTTTTTTAGGAGAAGCTCAAAGGCTTTATGATCCTGAAGATAAGCTCAAACACCCAATTAGGGGAAAGTAATACTCATTTGTTTTTTAGTTACTGATCCCCCACAATGATCTATGTTTAGCTTAATACTCAACTTTTTCAACTGCTGTGTTTGAGGAAGACTCTTGAGTCTTAAAAGACAAGCCTAATCAACATGGTAATGTGGATCTAAACAATGGAAGAGGGCTGTGTTTCAGGAAGACTCTTTGAGTATTAAGATACAAGCACAATCAACATGTTAATGTGGATTTAAACAATGGAAGAGGTTTATAGGTTGGGTTGAAATCTGTGTACTCTTGGGCAACGTCTAGGCACACTAGGCTGGCTATGCCTGACCTCACTGCCTCACCTAATGGTTAAAAAAATATAAAATTTGTAGTCAAAACACTTGCCTAGGGGAGCCTTTGACTACAGTAGTAGGTTTTTTTTTTTTATTTTTTTTTTAACACATTGACTTGTAGCCTTTTGCCTAGGGTTCTAGGACAGGCTCCTCACCTAGCGATGGGACTACATGGATTGAAATATCAAAAAATGGGCATGGGGCTGGAAATAGTAGCAAAAGTGATCCAATTGGGAAAGATATCATGAACTCTTGATGGCAAAGAAACGAGTCTTTTTTATTGCAGTTTTCCGTAGAAAAAGAAAAATATTTGCCTCGACGCATGTGTTAAGGGTGTTTGATTGTTTAAAATTTCCTAAACACCTCAATTATGTAGCAAAACTATCACAAAATCTTGTTTTTTCCCTTTTCCACAAGATTTATTATATGCCCCCTTAGGAATTGATTTTCCAGGCTTTGGAAGAAAACAAAAAAGGGGAACACCAAGATAAATCACCATCATTTGAGTTGTTCTCTTACAAATCGCCCCTCCTTTTTCAAATCATCTCTGTCATACCTCTTACTCTGCATGTCTTTTCTTATCTCTCTACAGGACGTTTCTTCCGTTCCTTTTGATGTAGTGGTTCTCTTTGATCACCTCTTCACAGATCTTCACTTCAAAAGCAAACCAGATCTGTTGTTGTGTATTTTAGGTCCTCTCGTCGAACCAAAACTGGGAATGATCAACTTTATAATTGTGTTTCAGTTCAAGAAGGCTAGGGTTTGCTTGATATGTTGTAAGCAAAGTTGAGGTGTTAAAGAATAAGAACAATCATCGTGCACATCACTGAAGCGATTTTGGCACCTTAGCATCAATCGCCTTTTAAAACAGTGGTTGTAAATGCAAGTGATGGTTGTTGACCAAGGGTTGAATTATGCTTAAAGGATTGGGGTTCAAGAATTTCAAATATGTTGATATCATGGGTTTGGGGTGATTGGTTGGAGTTCAATTGTAGTTGATTTTGAAGAATCTCCTTTCTAGAAGTTTGGATGAGTTGAAAATTTCAAAATCTATCATTTTCCTTTTCAGATTTGTTTTTGTTGTGGATAATTTGTATATACATTGGGTATGCGTGGATTAACTTTTTTGTCTCTATAATACATCAATACTTTGTGGGGTATTAAAAATATATTTAACAAAATATTCTGTCATATACCATTATATCTCGTTATAATGTATAACGCTTTATGGGTCCGTTATCCATTTTAACTACATAGGTTGAAATATATTGAATGTTGTGAGCATAATAAATATCAATTGTATTTATTAAATTTCAGATAATATCAATGGTATTTAATTATCTAACGATTGTCTCACTGCAAGGATGCACGGATACGCGTGTCGTGTCAGACACAGATACGACACGACAACTTGGCAATTTCCAAAAACTAGAACTCGACGACACGTCAAACCTTAATTTTTTTTTTTTATATAACTCATGGACATAAGCAGTAATAATGAATAATCCAAACACATAAATAAACATGCAAATGCATCATGAGCAACATAGTTTCATTAATTTGTAATTGACATTCATGTACCTCCAAAGAGGAAAATTATCATCTCCACTCCCTTGGCCTGAAAAACTCATTGTTTCAAATAAAAACCTACCGCTTAAAATTGTTAAATATTCATTATAGCAGAGAGGACTAAAATTAATTGTTTCAAACAACAACAAACATTATCATACCCATACTATTCCTATCTAATCCCTCAAAACAAATAAAATCACCATCCATTATAACATAAAGCACTAAACATAAAAAATGGCATCAAACAGACTCGACAAGTAAAAAGAGGTGAAGATTCCCTATACTGTCAACTTCAAAGGCTTTTGGACTTTTGTTTTAGCATTTTCTCAAACATTGCATGTGCCTAGTGGGGTTCTAAATTCCCCTAATCTTCTGTCATCCCATCCCATTATCTAATCACAACCCTAAATCAAAGTATGATGATCTTGATCTTTTTCTTGTTTGATATTTGTGTATTGATAATGAGACAAAAAACAGGAAAAGAAAACAGATCATGAGAAGAGGGAGGGAGACTTCAAATCGACAGAGGGAGGGAGAGATGGAGTTTACCTGATATTGATCGACATCAACAGATCGTACGACGTCTAGCAAGCTCCGTTGAAACAAGTTAGTACAACTCTCGATCTTCCTCCCTCAATCTCTCTCTGACTTTACCTCTCTGGATC
This sequence comes from Berberis vulgaris, assembly GCA_963556465.1. NCBI lineage: Eukaryota > Viridiplantae > Streptophyta > Magnoliopsida > Ranunculales > Berberidaceae > Berberis > Berberis vulgaris. Next base: position 74,199,252 of record OY747131.1, on the reverse strand, counting down.
TCTTAGACTCTCGTCTTTCTCCTTTGATCTCTCAAGCTTGTCTCCCTCGATCTCTCTCGATCGCATGCTCTGCGCCTCCCTCCCTCGGTCTCTTTCTGACTTATGTTGTGCATCCTGCGTAGAAAAGAAGTCCTAATGGGTTGTGTTATTTGCGACCAATGACCCTCTTATTTGCACCCAAGAAAAAAAAACATCATGACCGCATCCGAACCGTGTCGAGCGCGTCGGAACCTGTCAACGTGTCCTGACCGTTGACCACGTATCGAATACGTGTCCGGAGCGTGTTCGTGTCCGACAAGGATGCACGGATACGGACACGCGCGTCGTGTCGGACACGGATACGACACGCCGACTTGACAATTTTCTAAAAACTAGGACTCAGAGACACGTCGATAAGTCATACTATTTTTTTTAATGTCATATAAATAATAATTTAATAAAGTGCCTTCCTAGAGTGTCTTGAAGAAGATGACATTGTTGCAAGAAAACATTTAAAGTAGAGAAAAAGTATAATAGAGAAGTAGAGGAGAGAAGAAGTAAATGAGAGAAAAATAAGAAGCAAAGATTAAGAAAAAACATAGACTACCTCTATGCTTTAGTGGCTTTTTGCCCTATGTCTTAAATCACAATTGGAATAGTCATTCATTTCAGATGTATCAACAACCATTATATTATGTGGTTATTTGCAAATATATAAAAGTAAAAAATAAAAAAAAAGTTGGTTTTCGAATCTTGACTGTGTCCTGACCAAGTTTCGGGTATATCGAAGGCGTTTCCAACACGTTGACCACATTGACCATGTGTCTGACACCTGCCGACACGTTGACCAAGTGTCGGACACGTGTCGGAGGCGTGTTGAGCGAGTGTCGTGTGTCGGACACGGATACGACAAGTTTTCAAAGAGTCTGTGCTTACTTGGTGTCCGACACGTATTCGACACTCAAAATGTGGGATTTTCAAAGAGTCGGTGCATCCTTGTCTCACTATGTTGCTTATATCACTCGTATAAAGAAGTATATTTTGCAAGGATAATTTACCAACGGTTTCATTGAAATATTGAAGTTGATGTTAAAATTCCCGACATTTTTCACCATATTGTAAGCATTTTAGTGAGAGATTAAGAATTGAAATGGTCTTTAAAAATTTTTGTGGGTGTAACAAGTTTAAGCTAAGTTAAGATATCAATCTCTTTTTATAGCTAAGTTAAGATATCAATCTCTTTTTATAGCTAATTCACTTTTTTTTTTATAGATAGTTTTTTTCAATTGAATGAGATTATGAATCCTGGATTTAAGGAGCTATATGAGGGGAGGAGAGTGTGATCCATCCAAAATCAAAGAGATTGTTGTTCCCATACTGCTCATGTACTCATGCACTTAACATATTCAACCAACATCTTATTCTTTTGATTGATAACCATCATAAATCCTGAGGCTGAGATAGGAATCACACCTGTTGGATTTCATTGTATACAATACGAATTTTAAAGACCTGGCTACACTAGGGGCGGTCCCCACATGGGTCCACCCCTGAGAGAAAATAAGTTATGTCGCACAATTTGTTTTCAGTTGCTTGTTTATTTTTCTGGAGTAGGAAACAGCATGAACTTTACTTTCTATAAGTACTCTTAAAATGATCCCTAACAATTTTATTTATTTCTTTATATTTTTTATCTAATCACTTTTTGTCTTTTTGACTTTGGTAATTATGTGCTCTCGAAATGTACTTTTGTTGTATTTTGTGTGCTAAATTTTTTTTTCCCTAGTGTCCCAATAAATATACATAGATGATCTAATGCCATTAAAAAGCCACGCATGGAATGAGATGTTCTAACAATTGTACATTTGAATCATTGATGCACAATAATGTTTTAGGGCCCATTATGGCCTTGTTTTATCCTTATAATCCCAACATGCGGTTAGAGTTGACCCTCCATGCTTCTTTAGTCAACTAAGTATTTGCTGTTTGAACACCAATGTGGTTATGAATACTTATGATGACGTCAATAAGATGATCTACTAAACAATGGACTGAGAACTATTCAGAAACATAGTCCGATGTTGATTTTTAGCTGGGAATATGCTTTTTAACATCCCTGACATTTATTTAGTGATTTGGAAGTATTTACTTTATCATTTTCTTGCCTATCAGGATTGATGAAGCTTAGAGGTTCTTCAACAAGTCGCAAGAGGCGCTCCGCGGATTTTCTCAGCAAGTCTACTTTGATTGTTCTTATAAAAGGGTTCTATCCCAGAAACGTAATCAGATATATGGGCAATTATTAATGGTATTATATCAAGTTTTTGTGCCAGTTGTGTTGTCGTTTGTAACTATGGACCGGTCAGATACATCAGGCTTTGCAAGTGGTGGAGCTCAAATATCAATTCTTTTACATCTATTTATGTAGTGATGCTGTGCTGACCCTCTCCATAACCGTGGTCATGAACCTGTACTGTTAAGAGGGCCTTCATATTCTGAAGTTGTCTGCTTGGATGTTTTATTGGTCGTACGTGCTACTTGGTCAAGTGTTCTGACTCTGAGAGCCCGGAGTATCCAGTTTACGAGACCCATTAGAATTCCTTTTGACATCTGCTTTTCTGAGAGAGTTGAGATAATGGATCTTTACTCTTCAGGTCTTCTTTTCCCTGGTGAACCTTCTAGAAATGAGAACTTCAGTGATACTGCACTCCGCCTGGACTGTCTTGGCTATGGTTCACGAAGTTCTGCTAGATCTGGGAATTCTCAGAGTAGCAACAGAGAACTTTCAGCTGAGATCCCAGATGATGGTTGTAGGTTGGTCCTTGGGTTGGGCCCAACGTCATGTTTGTATGCTGATGATTATTTTGCTATTGGTTTTAATAGAAGCCAGCAATCTCCCACTGTCTGTAGCCAAGGATTAATGTCTGAGGGGGATTCTGGGATTCTGAAACTTGGTCTTTCCAGAGGGTCAGCAGAACATGTTGGCCTTTATAAAAGTTCAGTCTCAGGCCACGGTAGTCTAAGCTCATCTCACCTCTATACTAATGAGAGCAGACTTCTCATTCCAGTTGTCGATGAGGGTTCCATTTCAGCCAAGAAATCTGGCAGTTATATGCCTTCTCTTCTCCTTGCTCCGAGGCTAGACACTAGCAAAGATTTGTTGAAGACTCGAGGACTTTCGGAGATTAAAACCAATATTCAATGCCATAAGCAGCCACTTGTGAGCCCTTCTGAACCTTCAGCCACAACGGATTTTTCTTCAGGAACAATGTATGAGCCCGGAACTGGTAGGGCATCTTCTGACCAGCGGAACCACCATCCTAAGATGTGCAAGGTTGAGGGATGTTCAAAGGGGGCCCGAGGAGCATCAGGGCTCTGTATTTCCCATGGAGGCGGACAGAGGTGCCAGCGACCCAGTTGCAACAAAGGTGCTGAGAGTAGAACAGCCTACTGCAAAGCCCATGGGGGTGGAAAGAGGTGTCAGCACCTGGGCTGCACCAAAAGTGCTGAGGGGAAGACAGAGTATTGCATAGCACATGGAGGTGGCAAGAGGTGCGGCTATACAGATTGTACCAAGGCTGCCCGAGGCAGGTCCAGTCTGTGCATCAGGCATGGCGGAGGCAAGAGGTGCAAGGTGGAGGCATGCACTCGTAGTGCTGAGGGCCAGGCTGGGTTGTGCATTTCACATGGAGGTGGGCGAAGATGCCAGTATCCAGGATGTAACAAAGGGGCTCAGGGAAGCACCATGCATTGCAAAGCTCACGGAGGTGGAAAGCGGTGTATTTTCGCAGGTTGCACCAATGGTGCTGAAGGGAGCACCTCACTTTGCAAGGGGCATGGTGGGGGAAAACGTTGCCTATTTGGAGGGGGGGTTTGCCCAAAGAGTGTACATGGAGGGACCGATTACTGTGTTGCACACGGTGGAGGAAAACGATGTGATGTTCCAGGATGCACAAAGAGTGCGCGTGGCCGTACAGATTGCTGTGTCAGGCATGGTGGAGGCAAGCGCTGTCGGTTTGAGAGCTGTGGAAAAAGTGCTCAAGGGAGTACAGACTTTTGCAAGGCCCATGGAGGGGGGAAACGCTGTACTTGGGGACAAGGAATGTGTGAGAAGTTCGCAAGGGGGAAAATTGGCTTATGTGCAGCACATGCAAGCATGGTCCAGGGTAAGGACTCAAACAAGAGCAATATGATTGGTGCAGGACTCTTCCATGGGCTTGCTAGTGGTCCAACTTTTGGGAGCAGCTTCGACAATGATTGTTCTTCTTCAGGAGTTAGTGTTGTCTCTGATTGCATTGATTCAGCAGAAAAGCCGACGAGAAAGCATCATCTAATACCCCCACAACTCTTAGTTCCTCTGTCAATGAAGACCACATCTTCTTCCGGACCGTTGAGTACAGAGAGAGAAGAGAGAGGAGGTGGAGGCAGTTTGAGCAGGAGATTTAATTTCCTCATTCCTGAAGGGAGGGTACATGGTGGAGGGCTCATGTCTTTACTTGGTGGAGATCTGAAGAATGCTACTGTTGATGGGATATGAAATTTCATTTCTGATTTTGATTTAAACTGTTTAGGTAGTAGACTACTGTTTAATAACAAGTAGTTTGGTCCTGATAGCTTGAGTGGATTTCTAGTGTTTGGTAGTTTGTTTGTCTGTGTAAGTAATAGGGATTGTTCTTTAGGCTTTCAGTTGTAAATATTTTTTAAATAAGAGCTGAAGAATTCATTTAGGAAATCTAAATGGAATTACTCAACTTTTATGTTCATAATTGTTTGTTTGTGCCTTTGGTAGTGTGTTAAAATTGGCAGACGCCATCAGATACTATCTAAGATAATAACCAGGCTGATTGTTGTACTGCTTGTTCTAGTGTACAAAACTCACCAACCTACTAGAAGGAACATTGGCTCAGTAATAATTAATAAAACAACTGAATGACTCACTCTAAATCCAAAAATGAAGAAATAGGGTACTGAATTGAACAAAAAAAAAAACTGAAGCATCATGATCAAACCCCATAACATCACTGGTCACATCAACTAAGCATGAAATCCATCAATTTCATCAAACAAAACAAGATCAAACTTGGGGGTATAATTACAAAATGAGAGTTAACGTTGAGTTTATCAAATAACTTGCATCATTTATCCACTTCTGATCTTAATCCACTTCTTTGGAGGTGTGTGGATTTAAGATAGTTGTCTATGCAGAAACTTCGAATTTGTTAAATTTTACATTAAATCTGATCTAAATCTAACCTGATTTATTTGCTAAATTAACATATTTTTCACTTATCCATGAAGACTCCATTAGTTTTTATTGTAAATTAATGACTTAAGTTAAAAAAATTGATTTTTAACCCGTTTGAGCTCAAACTTTCACAAAAATTACGGAGTAATTCTAGAAACAACGTGATTATAACAGCTCTTTGTTAGGCCATTCAGATCTTGAGAGAAGCTTTTTGATCTATAAATGACTGTTCAATACTTAAACCCACAATCTTAATTTCGCCCCATCAACAGAGAAAATCCTATTTGGATTTCATAACCTGGTAATTGCTTTCGTGCTTGCCATTATTCAGTTATTTTTGGAAAAAGCCAATCAAGGGCACAAATACAACTCAGCTCTCATAAGCTTTTGACTGAATTTTGTTCAACTTCACATTACTTATTTTTAGGGACACCAAGAATGTATGGAGTGGTATCCGACTCACATAAACTGTCTACTGAGAATCTATGTTTAATTCGATGCATTGATTTTTACTTCCCATGTGAATGGTATCCAACATAATAGTATCCAACATTTAAAGCTAAATTGATGTATTACTCCACATCCATCGTTAGATTTTGTAATCAATGGTGGGAAAGAAAGTCTCATGAATATGAGAATCGCGCTTCTTGGTCCCCCAAGGTATGTGATTCACATGTTCATGGGACTTTCATTCCCACCATTGATCACAAAATCTAATGGTGGGTGTCGAGTATACATCAATTTTGGTCTCTTGAGTGGAATTTTGGTTTTTTTTAGCCTTTGTTTTGGTTTTTGTTTCTGCAATCTTATTTCGGGTAAAGTCGTAATGTACTCCCGACAAGGTGTACAAAGTTTTTGTTATGTTAATAAAGGTCTGGCATCCCATAGCTGCTCCTCCCATCTGGAGGTTAATTTAAAAAAAAAAATACATCAATTTAGCATTAAATATTGGGATCCCCTCATGGATTCTCGCTACATAGGATTCCATCCAACCAAACATACCCTTAGATAATTGGTAACCAACAATTTGGTGGCATGTGACACATTCAAGTTATTTGAATAATAACCAAATAATAATATAAAAAAAACCTTTTATCTTTCATTGTCTTAACAAACTCTATACAACACGTATACACAAACTTTGTTTAGTCCTTTTAGGGTTTTTGTTGACATGGCGATGCAAATAACATTTTTAACAAATTAAATAAAGATGATTGAAATGTAATAAAATTCAAGCAAACAATGACTAAATATCTTGATAAAAGGCGTTTTTCGTGTTTAAGAACCACTCATTCGAGCTGTCTAGGACAATAGGCATTGGTTAGCCTGTGCGTGCCAAGATGAGCCCTCGGTTCGAAATTATGATAGAGAAATCCTATATATTTATTGGGCAGCGTAATCTTTATTTATTTCAATCCTATGTATTTGATTTATCTGATTTTTGGCCACTAATTTGCAATCCATGTCAACAGAGCCACTAAAAGGTTGCAAAACAAGGTACCGTAGACAGTGGAAGATATAATTATTGAGTTAACACAATTAGCCTACAATGTGTACGACAATGGTCATCACTCTTTTCAATTTTAAGGTTACTAAATTCTAGTCGATGAATAATATCATCAATCTCCAATATTTTTTATTTTCTTTTTATGCCAATGACTAACATTTTTTTTTTTTTCCATTCCTTATTTTTTTTTTAAAGAATTTTAATTATCTAGGTAGTGTATAAATTATTTCATTATTTTTTGCTATTTCTTGCACAAGGTAATTAATGTTTTAAAAATTATTTCATAATGAAATTTAAGAAACTACAAATTGGATGAAAATTTTACTTTTATTGAAAATTTCGATAATTGGTAGAAGATATATCCTCAAATATGCACGATATTGAGTCATATAAAATATTCAAAAAATGCATATATCCCTGGCTAATTTCGATATATCCGATATACATCCTAAAATTATTACAAAGATATATTTACGTGTTCAAACATTTTAAACAATGTTTATATATTTGGAGAGAGAAAAAATATGACATCCTCAAGTAGTGTAACTATCGAGTTGAGCATCTCAACTAAATCCATATGTTATAAAGGGAGTAATTAATGATACTCCTTGTTATAAATGTGAAACTAGTGACGATCCCTTAAGATATCATAAATTGATGTTACCCCCAATACTGACGGTCTTGATCAATTGACTGTCTAAGAATTTATAGTGGGACAAAAATACTCCTTAAAATATTTAACGGTCCAGATTGAAAATAATTAAAAGTCTATCTGAATTCATCTTATTGGGCTTAGATTGAAACCTAAACCCTCGGACAACAAACATATCCAGGAAAAATCAATAGTGAATTACTGGGAAAAAGAAAGAAAAAAAAGGTATTTTTCTCTGATCATCCCCTTCCATCAATTGCCCATTGAACTCACACCATCGCGCCTCCTCGAATCCAAAACCCCTCACAAAATCATAATGTGAAGCACTTCGGGAGTGTGGTTGACTTCTCAGGTCGAGCATGACAGCTAGAGTTGGCTTACAAGATTATAACATCCATGCCCATGGTACCGGACATTGTCCTATGACAAACACTTCTCGGAGCTTCCAAGACTTGGTAATGTTGAAATGGCAGAACGTGCATCCCGAGCACTAGTAGACATGGGATTGAATTAGGGGCGGAGCCAGGATTACAGACAAAAGGGGGCAAAAAATAAATCATAGATAATTTAATTATTAAAATGAATAGATAAATATGATTAAAACAAAGTTTCAAAAGTAGTACACGAGAAACATAATGTGTCAATGTCGATGTACTTGGATTTTGGTAGAAGCTCTCTGTGAGTTCTCATGTTCTGGTAATGCTGCATAATCACCTCATCATCGATGTCGTTAAATATATCTTTCTCAACATATGTAGTCAAACTATCTGTCATCCATTGATCCCCCATCCGATTATGTAATCGATTCTGACAATCTTCATAGCAGAAAAAACTTTTTCAATACTGGCAGTTGCAACTGATAATGTTAAGCTAAACTAATAAGCCTATAGATCAAAGGATATAAAATGTCCTTACCATTTTCTCAACAATATTGCTAATTCCTGTCAACTTCAAAAACTCACTATTCGACCTTGCATCAACAATAAATGTGTCCAATTGATTATCAAGAGCATCGAGTTGTATTTTTAAGAAATCATTTGGACAAAACTGAACAAAACAAATCAATTTTTCCTTATGAAAATCCGAGAATGAATCATTTGGACTCAAACATGAAATACATAAAAGCAACTCATTATTCACTTCATTGAAATGATTGTTGAGCTCTTGAAGTTGCAAATCAATAACAACATTAAATCATTGAGCTCATTCTCAGCTTTTCAACATTACGTCATGATCGTCCTCGAGCAACATAAAATTCATCTAGGTTAGACATTTCTATATCATGTTTGCTACAAAATAAGGAAACTTCATCTAGCAAATTGTTCCATCCATCATCTTGCATCTACTGTAGGCGTTCCTTAGCTACTTTGACCAAACTCATGGCATTCACAATATCTTGATTCTTTCTTTGCAATGCTTGTGACAATTCATAAGTTGATTCCTAATGTACATTTCATCAAATGAAGTCCAAATGCAATATCAAAAGATTGTAATGAATCTAATAAAGTGCATGTTTCAACTCTTTGTTAAGATTTTGAGGTCCTCTTAATGTACTCAAACACATCAATGACATAATTGAACAACTTAATCAAACTTATCAAAGTATTATAATGTGAGCCCCAACGTGTATCACCGACTCGTTTAAAAGTTGATTGTTGATTTTGACCACTTCCACTTGCATATTCACCACTATCAAATGCTTTAAGAGTGTTAATAGATTGTGCCTCTAAAAGAATGTCATGACGCTTACATGAGCCACCGACCATATTTACAACACTTGTGACCAAAGAGAATAATAGGACAATGGAATCATCATTCTTTGCAACGACAATAAGTACTAATTGAAATTGATGTGCAAAGCAATGAATATAAAATGCGCTTCCATGTTTGTCCACATAACTGATCATGTAAGCATTTGCTTTTTAATTGATACATTACGAGCTTCATCAACTAATATGGAAAACAAAGAATCTCAAAGGTCTTGAATGATAACATTTGTGGTTTCGGTTGCACAAGCATTCACAATATCTTTTTGAATCTTTGGTGATATTAATTTGAGATTCCCAAGACATTTATCCAAAGTTACCTTCTTGATGTCCTTATTGTGATCACCAAGAAAATGTAACATTTCCAAGAAATTCTTCGGTTGTCTGAATTAGAAGATTCATCATGACCACGAAAAACTAATCATTGCTGGAATAAAAGTCGAACACAGGCAATAGAAACATTTAGATGAACCTTGTAATCACTTTGAGCTTCATTTGTTTGCTTATTCACAACTATTCAAAGATTGTTGTTGATTCATTAAAGCTTCACAATTACTCCAAGCTTGATTATGAACACTGTTAGGCCCTCCAACATGCGTTTGTAACTTACCCTTTTTTCTTTCAAGTGGTAAATCCTTCAACGACAAAAACATCACAACTAACCACATGCCATTTATTCTCAGATCTGAAAAGGTAGCAACACAAGCAATATTCAGTCTATTTCTCTTTGCTATACTCTAACCATGTAGGAAATTCGTCAAACCAAGAAGGATTGAAATGCCGTAAGACTTTTCCTTGTTATTTTTTTCTTAAAATTATGTGCCTAAGGTTGGCATGGACCTTTCTGCAGGTATGTTCTTCGAATTTCATCCCTTATGTTAGGATGATAATCCTTGATTGACTTACGTAATCTAGATCTGCTATAAGAGTTTCTGGATCAAACTGAAACTTAATACAACTAGGGAGCTCCTTATCAGACCTATTAGTGCCAGACTTAGCAGTAGAGCTAGAACTCACGTCAAATGTTCTTTTAAAGTACCCATCCATCACTCATCAGCTAGCACAAGTGCACAACTATTCAACTACACAAGCAATACAACAGATAATCACAATATTTGTATTCAAACTTCAATTATTCTTTAGACATACTCCAATTAATGAAATTGCATACTAGAGTTTTTACAAAAATTGAAAATTGAGGCATACCTCATACCTGAAGGCTGAATACACTGATAAATAAAAATCCAGGTCAGATGATGTTTGATTTAATAACTGAATTCAGAAATGCACGCAAATTGAGATCAATGAAATGATGCCCCAGACTCCCAAATTCTCAAATTATCAAATCTGTAATGTAAATCAGTAATTATTTCATTAGTGAGATAACTAACACTTTAACACATATTGATAGAGAATTTGAACACACATTGAGCATAAATTGATATTTGTCCAGTCGTAATTGTCTTGTATGATTGGAAGAAATCGATCTCGGTTGAAATCATCTTAGCCGATTGAGAAGGTGAAGAAGCGAACTTGCAAAGGCTCTACGTGTGAACGTATCTGTATTCTATTATCTATAGGAGGGGGCAACCTAAAATTTTAAAGGGAGCTAGATCGCAAATATGACTAGTTTCATGGAGTTTTTTAAAAATCTAAGGGGGCCAATGCCCTCCTTAGCCATATAATAGATCTACCCCTAGATGGAATAGTGATGGTGACTTTGTGTTGTTATCGAATGTGTATGTGGCCCATGAAAGATGGGAAAATGTGGGAAGAGTCTGACAGGTCATGAAGGGTGAATATGTAAGAAAGGTGTCAGGGTTTAGCTACATTGAACTGGAAGGTGTGATTCACAAGTTCCTTAACTCCGTTGATCGAGTCGTTACAAAATGAATGATATCAGAGCTTGACCCAGCTGAAAGTGTACTAAGGAAAACGTTGGGCTCCCAAGAGGGTGGGCTGTGATACCCTTGTATGGGTGGACCTGAGAGGGAGGATGCGGGAGAAGTCCAAGAGCCCATGGATCTTAAGGGGTTGGCAAGTTACAAAGGGGAAATTATAGTCCTACATCGCCTGGGTGAGGAAGAGGGATGTGCTATATATGTGCGAGTTTGGATATATAAAATACTACGTGTTTTAAAACCGTGCGGGCCTTGGGCCTAAAAGGGACAATATAGTATTCTGTGAATTTGGTTTTTACACAAATTCAAAGGAGATTTACAATAAGTTAGATGAGATTATTTTTACAAAAATGCTAGGAAACCAGGTTTTTGCAACCATGGTGACGTGGCGTGATCTCGAAAGAATGATGAAATCCCTAAAAAGTTTGTGTATATCGAGATTGTAAAAAACTCTTCTGATGAAGCCACATCATCCTGGTTGCAAAACCTGGTTTCCTAGCCTCAAGATTAAAATGCATGGTCATGTGTCTGAAACTTGTTATGTTTCACATGATATTGGAGAGGAAGAGAAAACAAATGCATTGTGTTATCATAGTTAGAAGTTGGTTGTAACTTTTGGTTTACTCAGAACTAGTGTCGGGGCCTCTATTCAAGTGATTAAGAACCTTAGGATATGTGGAAACTATCATGCTGTGATCAAGGAATGTGATTTCTTAAAATATGTCAAAATTTCACAAAATATTTCCTATTTTGATGTTACTGAAATCTCTTTCGAAATTCAAAATATGTCAAAATTTTCCTAAGAAAATAAATAAATATTTTAATCACCGTATATTTTAACAAGCTATAATGTTATTTTAATATCAACAGTTTGTCATGTGAGTGATTCTTATATGATTAGTAGATTGTATGACACTACGAGTCGTGTGAGACTTTTTTTTATTTAGTATTTAAAGTTTAAAATGTATAACTTATATTGTTAAATTCGAAATTACAATCATTTTTTTTACATTATTTCTACACAAAAAGAAATATTTTTTAAAATCGGGGGACCGAAATTAACTTAGAAAACGAAATCACAATCTTTGGTTGTGATTAAACTTATCTGATATCTCCAAGATCTATGACCGCAATATAATAGTGATGTACCGAGCTTGGTTTCATTATTTAAGAGATGGTAACTGCTCTTGTGGGGAGTATTGGTGAGAGTGGTTTCTTTTCAAAAAAAATTGTAGAACATCAATTTTTTTTTGTTTGATATGACCTTCAAGTTTCATAATGAGATGCTTAGGGTCGAAACCAACTTAAATGAAGAAAAATATGTACAAATGCGGTTTGTTTCGAAGAAATGAGTGATGGAAACATGCTTGCGTGGAAGACAATCTTTGGGCATTTGATTTGTGTGGTTGCCAATTAAGGTTCAACATTTCTTTAAGGTGGTCATATTGCTCATTTGCAGAAGGCATTGTTTGAAGGTGTGTATGTTACACGCATTACCTCAGGTCACTTATATTTACTTTGCTCAAATTCAATATATATTGATTTTGTGTTGTTCACATGTAGTCTGCAGTGTCGTAAGTCACGCAGTCATATATAGTATTACATTGTATGTCTCATTGTCTTAGCCTGCATAATAGTATGCACAAGGTCGAGATACTAGCTTAGTTGTTACCCATGATTTAACTAGGGCTTCATGGACCTATATATACACATTTTCTTAACTTTTTTTTTCCATGTTTTTAATAATTTTTGTTATCATCATCATCATTAAAATTATTGTTAGCTTTTCATTAATAGATTTTTTACCTTAAAATTTTTTTTAATTGTTAGTCATTTCATCACATACACTGTGTTAATTACAATATGGTATGATATGATATTATACAAAGGCCGAAGGCTCGTTTCCTTTTTTACATTGTGCAATTGAATTAAAATAGATTTTAGTTTGATAGGTTTCCATCAAAAAAATCAACACAGAGAGAAATTTTATAGATATTTCAATCAAATTTTGGTTATCATAAAAATTTATTCTTACATTTAATAAGTCTCCTATCGCGTAGAACACAATTTGTTTTAGAGAGAGTTGCAACAGTTGCTTATATTAGTTTCGTAAAAAATTCAAAATATATTTGATCAAAATTCGTTGAGCAGAGATAGGAAAGCAAAACCGTTCTTACCTGTTGGGTTTACTTATGACCTGTAGAGTTTACTTATGAATGATCATAAAGGAAAAATTAAGCTTTTGCAAGGGCTTAAAAAAAGAAATTATACAATGAAGATGTTTATTTAGGAAAGAAATTTTTCTTGTTAAAACTTCACTTCAAGGTGCTTAAAAATATGTATTTCTTTTCTCTTTCTCTCTCTCTATTTTTTTGAAGCAAACTTCATTGCCATTTTGTGAAAAATAAAACAAAATTCAATCCATTAACAACTCCCCAATCTATGACCAGCTGCTATTATATTACCTCAAAATTAAATTATAACATAAAAATTCATTTATTTAGAATACAAACAAATAAAACACACACTACTTTACGTAAACGACTAAACGCCATAGAAAACATTCGCATCAATGATTGCGAGTCATCTTCTTCATGCCATCCGCTTCTGCTCTTCCCTATCTAATTAATTATTTCTTTCTTTATTCTCTCTAATTCTAAATGATTAAGCATTGCTCTGATTCGATAAATCCAACTTCATGTTCTATTCTGTAATTCGTTAAAAAAAGCCATTTGTCTTTGTGGATTTGAATAGAGTTTATGTGAGAAGAAAGAAAATGCCACTGACTAAAGAAAGAGAAAGGGTAAGTTACAGAGATTATATAGTAAATTTTAATAGTTTTTTAGCAGAGATTAGATAGTACTAGTGATTTTTTTAATAGATTTTAATTATATTTATATGTATTGTTTTGTTTGGATGTTTGCAGATGATAAAACTTGTGGAATCCAGTATAGTGAGTCCAAAATTGATTTGTGGAATTAGGGTATCTTATCCAGTGATTTCGTTCTAATTCATAAACCCTTCCTTTGTTGTAATTTGTGTTTGTTTGATTTGTTTGTTGCTTTTGGTCACAATGATGCTTAGAAAATATAAGTCAGGTTTTGAAAAAAGAAAACAAGAAGAACTTGTTAGGTCTTTAGCATGATTTCTTGATAAATTTATGCCTAGTAAAAGAGAGGGCTCAACATCAAATGCTGAAGAAGAAATAAATCTACCACCTGTGATTAGTGATATAATTGAAAATGAACAAGAAAATGTATAAACAAATGAACAAGAGAACGAAAAAACAAATCAACCAATAGGAGATAACGAATTTGGGCCAATAAACATTTTTGATCCGGGAAATTGGGATAGAGTTAATCAAAATTTTAGAGACCTACTAGTAGAAAAAAGGTCTAATTAGAATTCATGATGTGAATTTTATTGTTGATGACTTTGGTAGACACTTTTCCTCTATTCATTATGAATGATCATTATTGAATGGAAAGAAACAAGATAGGAAATGGCTTGTATATTCTGTTGTTAAGGATAAAGTATTTTGTTTTTTATATAAGTTATTCAAGCAATACCAAAAAAGGTCCACATTGAAAACGAATGGATATAATGATTGGAAACATCTTAGCTAGTGAATGACTTAAAGCTCATGAAACTAGTAGTGAACACCTAGTTTACATGACTAAGTGAATGAAATTGCAAATGAGGTTGAAAAACTTGAAACAATTGATAAGAGTGTGCAAGGACAAATAGATAGGGAGAAAGAACACTGAAAACAAGTGTTAAAATGAATAATTGCCTTTGTAAAAACTCTTGCAAGAAATAATTTAGCATTATGAAGTCATAGGGAGAGGCTTCATGAAGGGAGGAACGGAAACCTTTTACGCTTTATTGAGATGATTGCCGAGTTTGATCCAATCATGCAAGAACACATTCAACGAGTAAAAAATAAATCAATTCATTACCATTATCTTAGTCCAAAAATACTAAATGAATTGATCTTACTCTTGGCAAATGAGATTAGAAGTACAATTATAGGATGAATAAAGTCGGAAAAATATTTTCTGTTATACTTGATTGTACTCCTGACATTAGTCATGATGAACAAATGTTTATTATACTGGGATGTGTTGATGTTTCGGTCAAACCAATAAAAGTTGAGGAATTTTTTTTTACAATTTTTAAAGGTAGACGATACTCAGGGCTAGAGATTTTTAATATGCTCATAGATATTTTGCAAACACTTGATCTTGATGTTGGTGATATAAGAGGGCAAAGATATGACAATGGATCAAATATGAAAGGGAGACACAAATGTGTTCAAAATAAGTTGTTTAAGGAGAATCCTAGAGCATTTTACACACCCTGTACGTTGTCATAGCCTTAATCTTGTACATTGTAACATGGGTAGCTCCTGTGAAAAAAACAATATATTTCTTTGGAGTTGTACAATGCATATATTCATTGTTCGCATTATCTACAAAACGTTTGGCTGTTTTGATGCATTATGTTGGAAACCTCACACTTAAGCCATTTTCACAAACACATTGGGAAAGTCGCGTTGAGAGTGTTAAATACCATTTTCACAAACACGCTGCCAAACTCAGGGACGGAGCTACATAGGGGCAAGTTTGCCCCCATTGACTTTTGGGAAAAAAATTATATGTAATTTACCCCCAACTTTAAATACCATTCCCCATCCTGGATCTATTTCCTTTCCCATCTCTTTCGATTTTCCTCTCTGCTGCCCTCACTCACTTCCAATCTCTTATTTATAGAAAGCAACTTCAAATATTCAAGTCAACAGGTACTTATCTTCTTCGATTATTTAGGCTACAATCTTCTTTGATTCCCCCATTTAAGATTTTTTGCCAATTTGATCAATGGGGTTTATCCAAGTCCATGGAAAATTTGCTTAAAATCTCTCTTTTTGGTTGTTTTTTGTGCTAATTGTTGACCCTTTGTTTCTTTTGTTCTACAAATCTGTGCAAGAGATTCTCCCACCTGTTGTGGATTCAACTTCTTAGCCCCTTCCCCTCGGCCGACTCTATTGTTTGATTGAACAACAAGGTGAGTTTCAGAACCTTGTTATCTGTGTATTTATGGTTTAAGTAGATCAACAATCCCCTTGCAAAGACAAATTGCTCTGTGAGAAAGATATTTAATTATTTTAATGAATGATTTAATAGTGTAAATTAATAATGAGAATAATAGTTAATTATTCTAATCAATTAATAAATGTATAAAATGAACAACATCACTCTCAATGGACCAAAAAACAACTTAGATGTGGACCCTATTCAAATTCAATGGTGGAGAAAAATTCAATGGTTTAATAGTGTAGATTTATTATTTCAATGAATAGTTTATCAAGTAGTGATTTAAGTGGACCGCCAAATTTATTAATTTAATGAATGGTTTATTAAATTTCAACTTAGATGCGGACTGCCAAATTTAAGTGATGATTAAATGAGGATATTTGAAGCCCCATATTGACTAATTAACTAACTCCTCTGAAGCCCCATATTATTTATTTCCTATCTATTAATTAATTTCAAAATATATGATTTTCGCAAATATATTGAATGCAATCTTATATAATCTCTATTTGATTTCAGTTATGGATAACGAAGCAATCATGAAACGATTTCAGTGTATGAAAATGCACCGATGCCAATTGTAATGTTTTTTTAATTATAATTGGGGAGGGGATAGAGAGTTGTGCATATTCATGTTATGGATGTAGATGTATTTTTATATATCTAATGCGATCTTCGTCCTTTTTTGAATGAAAATATTTTATTAAATTATATGGAGTTTTGTTTAGCAATTGATGTTTTGTATAGTATTTATGTATTGTTCAAATTAAAAAAAATATGTTAAATAATTATTTATTATATTATCCTTATTTAACTATGACACATCACTCCGCCCTCTCTAAAAAAATCCTGGCTCCGTCATTGACCCAAACTCTACAAATTAGGGATGTTTTACTTGACTTGGTTAATACTAGTGAAGATCCAAAGACAAAGAGTGAAGCTCAATCCTTAGCAACCAATGAAATCGAAAATTTTGAGTTCTTGGTTAGCTTGATAATATAACACAATTTATTATTTGTTGTCAATACCGTTAGTAAAACACTTCAAGCTGAAGATATGGATATTAAGATTGTCATTGAAAAACTAAGTGGACTCGTCTCATTTTTTGAACAATATAGGGAGACTGGATTTGTCGATGTCATGGCTGAAGGTAAAGAAATAGCTAGTGCAATGGATATTGAACCTATTTTTAAAACAAAAAGAATCATTAGAAGAAAAAAAAACAAATTGATGAGACTAACAATGGAGAGTTAATACGTTCAGCTAAGGAATCCTTTGGAGTTGACTACTTTTTATACATAGTGGATAAATCTATTTCTTCTCTTATAAGTAGGTTTGAACAACTTCAATTATATGGAGAGACTTTTCGGTTTTTGTTTGACTTGAAGAAGTTACAATCTGTTGGTAATGAAAGTGTGACCTCATATTGCACTAAGCTTGAGAGCTTTTTGAAGCATGACAATCTTTATGATATTGATGCAAGAGATTTAGCTTTAGAATTAAAAGTTTTGTGTAGCATTTTACCTGAATAAGTAAAAAAAATCTATTGAAGTGCTAAATCATTTGCAAACAATGGATGGTGGTTTTCCAAATGCCTGAATCGCATATATAATATTGTTGACTATTCTAGTAATGGTGGTCTTCGCATAGAGAATTTTTTCAAAATTGAAGTTGATAAAATCATATCTTCGGTCCACTATGTCACAAGAAAGATTAAATGAGTTAGCTATGATGTCTATTGAGAGTGACTTGGCAGAAAAAGTTGATGACTGTTGGCGCACCGAGCGCGTGCGCGCACTTAGGTCCACTATACATAGCAACGATATTGTCCCCAACTTAAACACTACCATATCGCCATATCGGGCCTTCCATCCGGGCCTAGGCGGTGTGGGATTTTCTCTAAAAGGCCTCATTGCTATTAGAGAGTGGACCACTTTCTTATAAACCTTATTGACAACTCCACCTTACTTGATGTGGGACTATTCAAGCCAACTCTATCCCAACAATCTCCACCTTTGGCGTGAATCGTCACACATCCTACAATCCATTAACTAGTCTGCAACATCTCGAAGTACACCTCCTCATCGAGTCTCATGTGCGACCACGATCCCGTGGGTAGCATTCGGTGTATGGGCTGTTATTCCAGCGTTATTGGCTCCACCTTAGTCGCAACGACCGCACTAACTCCATCTCGTCCGGACTTGTAGGATACCTTCTCTTGGCAAGGATCTGGAACCTAATCTGGATCCATGGATACATTCTCTAGGCAAGGATCTGAAACCTAATCTGGATCCATTCATCTGGCGGACCGCGCACATGCGATGTTCTACCTGGCTTGCTACCTTACGCCCGATCCCCTGAACAATGTGTCTCCTGGACCTCCTCCACCTTGCCAAGTCCCCCGCCGAACCATCGACTCTGATACCACTTGTTGGCGGACCGCGCACATGCGATGATCTACCTGTCTCGCTACCTCGCACATGATCCCTTGAACAATGTGTCGCCTGCACATCCTTCACCTTGCCAACTCCCCCGCTGAACCATCGGCTCTGATACCACTTGTTGGCGCGCCGATCGCGTGTGTGCATCTAGGTCCACTATACATAGCAACGATATTGTCCCCAACTTAAACACCACAATATCGGGCCTTCCATCTGGGCCTAGGTGGCGTGGGGTTTTCTCTAAAATGCCTCGTTGCTATTAAGGAATAGACCACTTTCTTATAAACCTCAGTGACAACTCCACCTTAGTTGATATGAAACTATTCAAGCCAATTCCATCTCAACAATCTCCACCTTGGCGCAAATTGTCACATCTTACAATCTAGTCGATCTTCAACCATCTCGAGGAACACATCCATCACCAGACCGACCTTCAACCATCGATCGAACAGATCTTAACCATCCATCACCAGATCAACTTTCAACCGTCGATCGAATAGATCTTAACCATCTCGAGGAGCACAAGATCTGATACCACTTTTTTGGCGTGCTGAGCGCATGCGCGCACCTAAGTCCACTATACATAGCAACGATATTGTCCCCAACTTCAACACCGCAACTTGGGCCTACCATCCAGCCTTGGGTGTGGGGTTTTTATATTAAAATGCCTCGTTGCTTTAAGGGAGTGGACCACTTCCTTATAAACCACAGTAACAACTCCACCTTAGTTGATATGAGACTATTCAAGCCAACTTCATCCCAACAATTACAACAATATAATTAGTGATTTTGCATTTCAAAATGCTAGAAGAGTCATATTTAAGTAAAATAAGGCATTAAAATTTTTTATTCTAAAGAGGGCTCGACTCAGGATCGCCACTGCAACATGCCTAGCCAATATACATACCATAAAAATATTTTACGACCATGCAATGTAGTCCCAGTTACTAGAAAAAGTCAATTCTCCATAATAGGGACCATGAAGACTCTTGTTACTATCCAATGCCTCTTTAAAGTTGTAGGGTTAATTTCAAGCCCAAATTCCAAAAGACAACTTAAGGTCCTTTAGACTTCAAATACTCATTTGCATAATTGTTCATTCTTCTCAAACATCCAAAGTTGTTATTGGTAATGGTAGTGCCCCTTGCATATCAAATATGAGAAGGAAGAAGCTCAAAATCTCGTGAGCTAGGTCATACCTCTCAAAAGTGTGGTCTCGTGATTCCCCTATGCAAATCCCATTCATGTCTCTTCCCTCCTAATCAAAACCTCTTTCATTTCCAGTCGGTTCTGACTTTTGGGTGAATTTTTAGCGAATTCCATTTTTTTTCCCAAAGCAATAGAAAATTTCCAGAAGTACTTGTAGTAAAAAAATTCCTCAAGGATTTGATACCATATTTTATTTTATTTTATTTCTTATAGTTTATTCATGTTAATATTTTGCAGTTCTTTGATGATGTTGGGCTCCCTTGTCCAAGCAAAAGAAACATTTCTAATCTCTTTCTTTGTTGCATTAGCACATATTTTGACACAGGTATTACCTGAAGGGGAACTTAAGTGATCTACATATGGTCTATGTTGTAGACGATGCTAAGCTGATTATGTTGTCGTGAATGTAAATTATACTTGTCTGTTTTTCTCATTTGCTTTGTCAGGTAGACCGGTCATGAACTATTATTGAGAAAAGTTTTGATGACTTCATACCTAGAAAAATATATAGGTCCAAGCATGAATGTGTTTCATAACTACCCTAATGTTGGGTATAATGTGCCTTGCGACTGCTAAAAGCCTAAAGTGATTTTCCATGTAACGATAAAATTTGTATAATCTAGTTGGCTTGACAATTATCTTGATTGCTTATTTGGTTTATTATTTTTTGTTTATGTTTGTACTTGATTTGAATTTTTGGTTATCTGCATTTGTTGGTCCTGATGACATGGGCTCCCCCTTCCTTCCCAAAAATTTAGTGTATATAATATTAGAGATTCTTTTGATTTTAGCAATTGTGCTAAAACATTATTTATTTGTAGGAGCCTACATGAGCTGTTACCAAGGTTTACTATAGTTGGAGCTACTGTTGTGAGGTTTAAAGGAGATCCACTGGTGAGCTTCTACTATCAATTGATATAAGCAGTTAAGAGCTTCCACAATACTAAGATGAAGTGTAGAGGTAGAGGTATTTTACCATGTAGTAGAGCTCTGATTGTGAAATAAAAAGACACAGTTGCAAGTAAATGGGCACTCCTAAGGCAAATCCATTTACTTACCAAGTGGAAAAGGAAGGTTTTGGCATATGGGCAATTTGCGAATCAGTGACATTCGTGGAGATTCCCATCTTATCATTTATTTATTTATTTATTTGGGTTTTTCGTAAATCTCTCTAAACTTTTTGCCTAACATCTCTTCTATGATCGGAGACGATGCAACATTACCCTCTAATTGTATTTGTAATTTTAATAATTGTCTTCTTTTACCTTAGGATTGTGGATTCTGTATACAGATGCTTTGTGAATAGTGAGATCTTATGGAAAATGTTAGTATTTTTATGTACATTTCGGAGGGGTGGAGTAAACAGATTTCCTGCAACAAGGGATTACAGAATGAGCTTTGAATGAGCCTAACTTCTTCGCTTTCTAATGCAGAATGAGCTTGAAAATTACAGTGTTTGATGAATGATTAACATACTCATGCATGGATTACCACTGGTTTAGGAATAACAACACAACTTTGAATGTGATCGCCATGCTGTGACGTCTTGAATGATATCAGGTTTCCTGGTATTCAAGAAAAGCTGGAACGCTTTTTGTTCATCATGGTGTGCATTCCATCCGCACAGTACAAACCAAAACCATTGTACTACTGGAGGTTATTGCACCTTTCTCTATATTTGGATTAAAGATAAAAAAGTTTATTGTCTATTTGTTGGGTGACGAGATTGCCACAAGGAATTAGTTATTTTGGTTGGGACTTACAAATGCACTTCAAATACTAGCAATGGACAATGGAGATCTAAGTGACATGTATAACTAAAAAAATGTGCATGTTGTAATGTAATTGAGGAATCGAGAGCAGATGCCATGATAAGATGGCAATGCGAACATGGTCTTCGAAGTGTTGCAAATGGCTTTTGCAACGTCTAGGTTTCAATCAATGAAGTGTAAGTTTTTTTTAATCCTTTAACCCCTCCTACCCAGATGTCGTCGGCTGGGTTCGACTTCATGACCTAGTGATACCATCTGCCACTGTTCAACCACTGAGCCATCACACCTTTGGCGTGCAGTGTAAGGTTCACAAGATGGATACTCTGACTAATAAATGTTTTCAATCTTTAGATCTTCATGATTAATGGACAATTCAGTGGAGTTGAATTTTGAAAATTACTAGGTCAAAGCATGAAGTTCTTCATCAAATTCTTAAATTGGTCAAGTACTGGCTCTCTTGTTTCAATCTGCATCATGGAATCTTTCATATATTTATACAGACATTGACCAAGGTATTTATTTCTTATATTATGTAATGTCAGACGTTTGACCAAGGTCAACTTTGTTGAACAAGCACTCAATTGTCGAATAGTAACCCACATTATAATTACACCTGAACTTTTTGTACCCAAACTGCAAATCATCTCGGAATGGAGATTTAGCAAGCTTCCTATCGTAAAATCCTCTACAGTGTAGAACTCCATTGCCAATTTTTGTTTTGAAAAAAAAAAAAACCGGTAACTAATATCAGAAAAAAAAAGAGAAAAAATCTCTAGCAACATTGCGTAAACTTTGAGAAAATCTCTCAAAATTCAATTGTTGTGAATTGTAAGGGAATGGCAAGTTTCCTCGTGTCATCCTTCTTTGAACATACCATTATTCATTTTCATTTTTAAAAATAGTTATGTTATTCATTTTTATTTATGCAAGTCTGTTAAACTATAATAAATTATTGTAAGCTATTCAAATTTTATTCAAATGAATTAAAAAAAAAAACCAAATTCGAATTGAACAACGGATTTATTCGGGTCAGATGCGATTATCCATTTTCTAGTAAGTCAGATCTGGATATGGTATTAGGTTGACAAACCTGACTCGACCCAACTTCCAAAAGCTTTTACTCACACGTGCCTTGGAATTCTCCAGAATTGCTCGCAAAATAAAAAGGCTCTCCTCGCTCGTGTTTTCTCTTATAGCGAAAATCTTCAATTTGGAAATTTGGGCGCCAAACATTTATTTTGAAGAAGAGATTTCAATATCTTTTCCTTGAGATCTTCGAACGAAAGAAGAGAGATTATTTGTTTTGCACATCAAACGAGGTAACTCTCGATTCTGTTCTTCATTTTATCGGATTTGTTACAAATTTAGGTCTTGTTTTCAGTCTCATGTTTGCTAATTGAGTTGTTGTTCACTATCTGCATCAACTTCAATACAAACTCGAGCATAAGATAGTCGTGTTCTAGTCTCCGTTGCTTTATCAAGCAATAATGCAGTTTCCAGTACACTTGCAATTGATTGCAGTCCAATAGGGCTCCATAAGAACAATGACACTGTTAGGTCCCAGCCAAAGCTCCTGAAACAAAGATAAAGTAAACTCTTACGGTGAGAACAGACCACAAGGTTTGGAACAATTTTTCTGATATTCTCTTATTCATTGAAAGAGTTTAAACACATATATTTTCTAACCACTCTTCCTAAACTTACTACCACAACTAATGTGCACAAACAAAAACTAAATCATGGAAGCAAAAATAACAAACTAGCAGAAGAATAGGACTTCTTGCAGAATAATAGGACTCCAACTAAAAGAAAGATTCTAGCACAAACAGACTTCTTCTCCAAGCGTTGCAGCTCAAGACTCAGTCCAAATATTTTTGATTTGGCCGAGAAACACGCTGAGATCTTCGTGGTTTATCAATACCCCCCACTTTTAATGGAACCTTGTCCTTAAGGTTCAAGTCAGGGAACCGATCTTGCAACTCTGTTGTATTCTCCCAAGTAGCATCTTCAACGGAAAGGTGTTTCCATTTGACCAAGATCTCTTCAAAAAATTTCCCCCCTTTTTTAAGCCAGCGAGTGTCTATGATTTCTGCAGGTTCTATGATGAGGGCACCATCATCGGTGAGAGGTGGCAAAGTAGGACAACTTGCACGAGAGTCACCAATCTTCTTTTTTAACAATGAAACATGGAATACTGGATGGATGCGAGACCCCGCAGGAAGTTGGAGTTGATATGCTACCTTGCCAATGCGTTTCTCAATTGGAAAGGGCCCATAAAACCGGTTAGCTAGTTTTTGAGATGCTCTTTTGAACACTGTTTGCTGGCGATAAGGATGCAGTTTAAGGAAAACAAGGTCGCCTTCATTGAATTCGATGTCACGCCGTTTTGAATCGGCAA